>ML360319.1:0-14061 GCA_005239505.1 Nicotiana paniculata | reverse complement strand
CAAGGCAACAAGTAGTTCTAGCCTAACATGCTTCACGTAGTACAATTAAAGAAACTTAACCAAATAGGGAATTTAGGGCAACTAGGCATGCTTTTCTAAGCTAACATAGACTATAATTGCAAGTAGAATAAAACAGGTAAGAAAGAAACTTAGTCTAAATACTTAAAGTAAAATCGGATTTTCAACAATTAGCACAAGTACGCGCTCGTAACCTCACGTACGAGGCATTCAATTAGTAATTATCACATCCTAAGGGAAAGGTCCCCCACACAAGGTTAGACAAGCCACTTACCTCGAACCGGCTCAAAATCAACTCGAAATCACACTTTTGCCACGAGTATCCGACTCCAAGTGGCCCAAATCTATTCAAAACAATTACATATCGTAAATAACATCTCAAGCAAGTGATTGTACTATTTAATTCAAAGCTAAGGCGCGAAATTAGTTAAAATGACCAAAATGCTCCTCGGGTCCACGTCTCGGAATTGGGTAAAAGTTATATTTTTCGGACACTCATTCACTCACGAACTCACTCGACCGGAAACATCAAAATCCGATTCCAAAAACCCCTTAAATTCTCAGAATTTCATTTTGGGGAAGTTCATCAAGTTCCCATGGTTTTCCCCCCTTTTTGATAATTAAACTAAAGAAAACAACGGGGATTAATGGTCTAACAATGCATTAGGATTAGAAAACGTTACCTATGATCCTTCTCTTCAAAACCCACTGAAAAATCGCTAATTCCCGAGCTCTCAAATGATTTTTAGACTTATGAAATAAACCCTCAGATTTTTGGAATAAACACACAGGGATGTCGCACTTGCGGTCCCGATCACCGCACCTGCGGTACCGCACCTTGGAGAAAGCATCGCAGGTGTGGAATTCACTTAAGTCCACTGGGGTCGCACCTGCGGTCGTTTGGTCGCGCCTGCGTTTCCACACCTGCGGAACTTAGGTCGCACCTGCGACCACTGACCAAATCCCTCACAATCGCACCTGCGATCAGCCCTACTGCGCTTGCGTGTCCGCATATGCGGGAAAACCTTCACAGGTGAAAAAACACCAGAAGAGGTTTGGTTCAACCATTTGATAAGTCCCAAATTCTCCCGTTAAGCATCTGAAACAACCCCGATGCCCCCCGGGACCTCAACCAAAAGCACCAACTGACCCTAATACCTTTTTCGAACTAGTTCGAGCCTTTAAAACACATCTCATAACATCAAAATCATCGATTATGCATAGGTTCAGGCCTAGGAACTTAGGAAAATTCTAGAATTCACATCCGACTTCGAAATACGTATAAACTCATCCGAATGACCTCAAATTTTGCACACACATCCCAAATTACATGACGGAACTACTGAAGCTTTCGGAATTCCATTCCGATCCTCGGATCAAAAACAAACTAACGAACTGGAAACTTCAAAAATTCAAGTTTCGGCATTTCAAGCCTAAACGATCTACGAACTCCCAAAATGCGTTCCGAACACGCTCCCTACCCCGAAATCACCTAACGGAGCTAACGGACCCATCATATTTCCATTCCTAGGCCATCTTCACACTGTTCCAACTACTGGCAACTTTCCAACACCTAAGCTCTCATGTAGGGACTAAGTGTCCCTAAACTGTGACGACCCAAAGGGTCATCACCTATTTTATTACCTATTCCGCACTTACGAGGAGTTGAAAACCTTATTTTTAGTTGCCTTTATTTGTATGCACAGTCTGGGCGCGTAGCCGGACAGCTTAAATATGAAATTCTATGAAATATGCTAAGACTTGATATTAAAATGAATAAATTTGACTACGGTCAACATTTTGGATAAATGGACCCAGACCCGTGATTTGACGTTCCCGGAGGGTCCATAGGAAAATATGGGACTTGGGCGTATTCCCAAAATCGAATTCCGAGCTCCCAAGCCCGAGAAATGAATTTTTGAGTGAAATTGTTTCCTGAAAAATATTTAAGGAAATTGAGAATGAAATCTAATTAGAAAGTGATGGTATCGGGCTCGTACTTTGGTTTCGGTGCCCGGTACAGGTCTTATATATGGACTATATTGTTTCTGTAAAGTTTGGTTGAAAACGGATTTCGTATGACGTGTTTCGTACTTAAAATGGAAAATTTGATGTTTTATGAAATTCTATAAAATTCATAGATTTTGAGGCCTAATTCGATGTATATGATGTTGTTTTGGCAATTTGATCGCACGGATAAGTCCGTAGGATTATTTGGGAGTTGTGTGTGTTTTTGGTTTTGAGACCCGAGGGCTCGCGTGACTTTCGGGTAGTTAACGGGGTGTAAAAACATGGAAAATCTGGCTTTTTGGAGCAGTTGCTGGTGTTTTACGATTTGCTTTTTGCGATTGCATAGGTTCCTCTGCGATCACATAGATTTAGGTGTAGTAGGAGGTCGATTCTTCTATACGATTGCATAGCACAGTTCGCGATCGCATAGAGGCATATGGGGGCTGGGCGGGGGCTGGCTAGGTATTCTTCGCGATCGCAGTCACTTGTTCGCGATCGCAGTGAGAAGGGATCCCAGGTTCTTCTTCGCGATCGCATTCTTTTAGCCGCGATCGCAGAGTGTAGGAACCAGAACCTCCGTGATCGCATACCCAGGACCAGTAGCTACAGGATTCACTTAGAAAATAACAAACTTCTTCTTCTCCAAAGCCCTTAGGAATCCATTGAAGCCACCCTTCACCAAAACTTCTTGGGTTAGTAAATTTAACTCATTTCCTTCATTTTTCGTCATTAATTAATGAATTCCTAAGCCTAAAGCATGCAAATTAGAGTAAAACAAATCTTGAATTTGTATAGAGTTAGGCCCTTTTGAATTTTCTTGATTAAGACATCGTTTTGGGGTCGAATTTGAAAACAAATTATATATTCGGGCTCGTGGGTGAATGGGTGACATGGTTTTGGTGCGAGCCTTGTGTTTGGACCAAGCGGGCCCGGGGTCGAATTTTGTTATTTTGAAAGAATGCATGGAGATGGGTAAATATGCTATGTAATTGAATTATTGAGTCCTTATTGATATACTTGAGTTGATTAAGCCTAGATAATACCATTATGGAGTTGAATTCTAAAGGAAAGGCGGTGTTAGAAGATTGATTGCTATATTTTGGACCCGAGGTACGTTTTTGGTCTAATCTTATCTCGAGGGAATAAGAGTTGAGTATTAATTGCTATTTGCTAATTTTCAAATACGATGTATAGGCATGGTGACGAGTATCTATACATTGGTGTCTAGCATGACCGTTAGTCCCTGTATTGTGGATATTCTGACTTTATTGTAATTTCTATGCCTAATTGAGGATTTCTATACGTTGTAAAGGGAATGTGAAGGGAATTGTAATCTTTAAACATCCTTGGAGCATTGGCTCAAATTAATATACGAGATAATTACATCTTTGGAGCATTGGCTCAAATTGTAAAACAAATAATGAAGAGATATGAGATAATTTCATCCTTGGAGCATTGGCTCAAATTGTGAAACGAACGATGAAGGAATATGAGATAATTACATCCTTTGGGGCATTGGCTCGAGTAATAGAATAAATTATGGAAATGAAAGTGAAAGAAAGAGAAAGAGTTATTGAAATGTACCCTTGCCGGGTCATCGGTGTATAGTTCCCTTGCCGGGATTTAATTGTTTAATTGATGTTCCCTTTCCCGGATTTAATTGTTTAATTGATGTTCCCTTGCCGAGATTTAATTGTTTAATTGATGTTCCCTTGCCAAGACTTAATTGTTTAATTGATGTTCCCTTGTCGGTATTTCTATTTTTACTCTATATATTTCCTTTCCCTTGTTTGTGATTGTTTTTTGGGTGAGAAAGAGTGTTAAAGCACGAAGGGTGATGCCGTGCCATGTTTATATATATTATGCACGAGGGGACATTCCGTGCCATGTTTATATTGATTATGCACGAGGGGACATTTCTTGCCATCTTTTATATTATTATTATGCACAAGGGGGTATGCCGTGCCGCATCTTTCACTATTTAATCTGTGTTGTCATTTCCCGTTATTATTTTCAGATATTCCAGACTGTTGTTTTCGTTTATGTCATTTTAGTAATTGCTATCTCTTACCCCCAGCATGTTCTCCCCGTAATTGTATTCTTGTTTAGTTTCTGCTATACTATTGAACTGCACAGGTACACTTTGTTGTCGTGTCTTAGCTTCATCACTACATCGCCGAGGTTAGGCTCGGCACTTACTCAGTACATGGGGTCAGTTGTACTGATGCTACACCTGCACTTCTCTATGTTGTGCATATTACGCAGCCGGACCTAGAAGACATCATTAGTTGGAGTGTCTTCCAGCTTATCATAGAGGCTTCAAAGTATACCCGCTGGCGTTCGTGGTCCTTGGCATCTCTTCCATCCCTTTGTCTTCACTTTTGTCTTTTTTTTGTCCCTAGTTTCAGAGACAACTATGTATTCTCTTTTCAGACTTCTATTTAGAACTCTTATAGACAGTTCGTCAGTTTGTGACTCCAGGTTTTGGGAAAATTTATGCATTGTTGTATTATGTTGTCCTTATTTATCTTAAAACCATATTTATTTCCGCTGTTAAATTGTGAACCGTTTAGTTTATCCTATTAAATTGATGTTAATATGCTAGTTTATCTATACACGTTGGCTTGTCTAGCGGGTTCAACGTTAGACGCCATCACGACCCGGTGGTGGGATTTCAGGGCGTGACAAGATGGTATCAAAGAACTAGGTTACTTTGGTCTCGCAAATCACGGAAAACTTGGTAGATTCTGAGGGATCGGTACGAAGACGTCTGTATTTATCCCCCAGAGGCTGTGAAGTTTGGATGACTTCATATTTCTTTTCTTCTCTATCGTGCGCTATGAATTCTGAGTACTGATTGAGTTTCTATTCTATTCTCTCGCAGATGGCGAGGACGCGTGCTTCCCTTGGTTCCGCCCAACAGCCTGACACTCCTGCTACAGCTCCTACTCAGGGTCGAGGTCGGGGACGAGGCCGTGCTAGAGGCCGAGGCCGGGGCCGAGCTCAGCCTAGAGCAGCAGCCCCAGTGTAGGACCCTCAGGTCGAGTCTAACGAGGAGGTCCCAATTTCAGCAGTCCCAGTTCCGGCAGTCCCAGTTGGACCAGTTCAGGTCCCAGAGGGGTTCATAGCTACCCCACTACTTCAGGACGCCCTTGTTCATCTAGCCGGAATCATGGAGAGTATAGCACAAGCAGGTCTTCTTCCTACAACACCAGACGCCTCTTAGGCTGGGGGAGGTTCCCAAACTCCTGCCACCCGCGTACCAGAGCAGCTAGCTCCACAGTTTCAGACTCCGGCACCTCAGCCAGCCGGAGTAGCTCGGCCGAATATTGCAGCACCGGTAGCAGAGGGAGCAGCCATGTCAACACATGCTTTGTGGAGACTGGACAAGTTCACTAAGTTATTTACTGCTACTTACACTGGTTCACCATCAGAGGACCCCCAGGATTATTTGGACAGCTGCCATGAGGTTCTTTGTATATGGGCATAGTGGAGTCGAACGGGGTTGACTTCGCTACTTTTCAGTTATCTAGAACAACCAAGAGTTGGTGGAGAGACTATTGCTTAGCCAGACCAGATGGATCTACACTTTTGACTTGGACTCAATTCTCAGAGGTATTTCTGAGGAAGTTCCTTCCCATTACTCAGAGAGAGGACCTTCGGAGGAAGTTTGAGCGTCTCCAGCAGGGATACATGTCCGTCACTCAGTACGAGACCAGGTTCATCACTCTAGCTTGACATGCTCTTATGATACTTCCCACTGATCGGGAGAGGGTTCAGAGGTTTATCGAGGGATTGGCCCGACCTATCAGACTTTAGATGGCCAAAGAGTCAGGTACAGATGTATCATTCCAGGATGCGGCCAATGTGGCCAGGAGGATTGAGATGATTTTGTCACAGGGAGGTGGTCAGGGGGCTGACAAGAGGCCCCGTCATTTAGGTCGTTGAAGTGGAGCCTCATCTGGGGGCAGGAATTCTTCAAGCAAAGGTCATCCTCCCAGACCTTTTTAGTCAGCTCTCCAGGTTTCCCATGGTACTTTAGGTGGTCGTGGTTATCAGACGCACTATTCCGATCAACAGTCTTACAGTGCGCCACCAGCACCTATCGGTGCACTGCCACTTCCGAATTTCCAGGGTGGTTATCAGGGCCGACAGGGTCAGTTCCAGAGTCAGCAGTCACATCAGCAGAGGCCTTGTTATACTTGCGATGGTTTGGGGCACATTTCCAGGTTTTGCCCCCGAGGTTCTGGTGGGTCTCAGCATCAGGGTTCTAGTGCCATAGTAGAGGCACCAGGTGTTCCACAGCTTGCCCAGCCAGCTAGAGGTGGGGGTAGAGGTGTTAGAGGTGGAGGTAGAGGTCATAAAGGTGGAGCTCAGGCCGCCAGAGGTGGAGGCCAGCCAGTAGCCGGCCGTCCCAGAGATGTGGTTCAGGGTGGTGGGGCCCAACCTCGATGTTATGCTCTTCCAGCCAGGCCAGAGGCTATTTCTTCAGATGCAGTCATTACAGGTACTATTCGGGTTTTATGATAGAGATGCTTCAATGCTATTTGATCCAGGGTGTACGTATTCATATGTGTCCTCTTATTTTGCACCATACTTGGTCATGCCTAGTGATCCATTGAGTATTCCTGTTTATGTATCTACACCGGTGGGTGATTCTATCGTGGTCGATCGAGTCCATCGTTCTTGTGTTGTGGTAATTAGGGGTCTCGAGACCCGTGTTAATTTGTTGCTTTTAGGTATGGTCGACTTTGATGTTATATTGGAGATGGACTGGTTATCCCCATATCATGCTATCTTGTATTGACAAGCCAAGACGGTGACCTTAGCCTTACTGGATTTGCCCCGTTTGGACTGGAAAGGAACTCCTTGTCATTCTACCCGCAGTGTTATTTCGTACGTGTAGGCTCGGCGTATGGTCGAGAAGAGGTGTTTGGCTTATTTGGCTTATGTGTGCAATTCCAGCGTTGAGGTTCCCTCTATTGATTCGGTGCCCGTGGTTTGTGAGTTTCCTGAGGTCTTCTCTTCAGACCTGCTGGGGATGCCACCCGACAGGGACATTGATTTCTGCATTGATCTGGCTCCGGGCACCCAGCCCATTTCTATTTCGCCGTATTGCATGGCCCCGCCAGAGTTGAAGGAGTTGAAGGAACAATTGCAGGATTTTCTTGGGAACGGTTTCATTAGGCCCAACATTTCTCCTTGGGGCGCTCCAGTATTGTTTGTGAAGAAAAATGATGGTTCGATGAGGATGTGCATTGATTACCGGCAATTGAACAAGGTTACAATCAAGAATAAGTATCCACTACTAAGGATTGATGATTTGTTCGATCAGCTTCAGGGTACTAAGGTATTTTCAAAGATAGACTTGAGATCTTGCTACCATCAGTTGAGGATTAGGGCATCTGATGTCCCTAAGACGGATTTTCGCACTCGGTACAGGCATTACGAGTTTTTAGTCATGTTGTTTGGGTTGACAAATGCCCCAGCAGCTTTTATGGATTTGATGAACCGAGTGTTCAGGCATTATTTTGAATCGTTCGTGATAGTCTTCATTGAAGATATGTTGATATACTCCCGCAGTCAGGAGGAGCACGAGCAACATCTCAGAGTGGTTCTTCAGACTCTAAAGGATAGCCAACTATATGCAATTTTTCGAAGTGTGAGTTCTAGTTGAGTTCAACTGCATTCCTGGGTCATGTCGTATCAGCAGAGGGTATTTAGGTTGACTCGAAAAAGATTGAGGCAGTCAAGAACTGGCCTAGACCAGTATCAGCTACAGAGATTCGAAGTTTCTTGGGATTGGCAGACTATTATCGTCGGTTCGTGGAGGGGTTTTCATATATTGCAGCCCTGATGAGCAAGTTGACCCAGAAGGGTGCCCAGTTCAGATGGTTGGACGAGTGTGAGGCGAGCTTCCAGAGGCTCAAGACAGCTCTGACTACGGCACCGGTATTGGTTTTGCCCACAGGTTTAGGGCGAAATGGCTGCCATGATTTTTTATATCGCTTGTTCAGTTGATGTAAATGTGTTCCATTCTGGTTATATATTGTTTATGAGGCCGCTGTTGGTGCTTCTCTGTGTTATGTTACGTCATTTTATTATGTATATGTTTTTAGGATGTATTTCTGGAGTTCTCTAGCAGGTGGATATGCCTAGTTACAAGGGAAACTCTAGCGAAATTTTTGGAAATTTAGGGAGTTAGTTAAATTTGGGGCTCCTAGTGTGTGGTATGAAAATTGAGTCACATCAGATGCTAATATTGTAACTTGACCCTCATTCGAGGACGAATGATCTTAAGTGGGGGAGGATGTAAGGCCACGTAAAATGTTTCCTAAAAATCAGAGTTTCATAGTGTCGGGGTTGGCGGAGGGAAGTTGAAGGAAAATTTTTCGCAGAGGTGGGCATTTCAGCGGCCCATTATGCAGCCGCATAATCACTCTATGGGCCGCAACCATTTGGGAAATTTTTGATGTCATTTTCGTGGCCCATTATGCGACTGCATAACCATTTCGCGGCCCGCACTTTGACCGCATATCAAGCCTTGGAATTTTTCAGAGGGAGGTTTTGCGGCGAATTATGTGACCGCAGAACATGTCCGTGGGCTTTATAACGACCACAGAGTGAGGCAGGCCAGCCTAGTTCCGGAGGGCATTTTTTGCGACCCATTTCACGGATCGTAGAAGCATTATGTGGTTGCATATTTGACCGCAGATCCTGTTCCGGGGCTTTATTTTTGGGTTTTAATATAGATGCCATGGACCATTTTAAATCAAAAACGTGATATTATGAGAGTGAGAGAGAGTGCTTAGAGTGGGAGAGTGATCTTCAACAAATTGTCCATCAATTGTTGCTCAAATCATTAAAGATTAACAAGGAAAACTCACTAAGTCTTCATTCTAGAGGTAGGGTTCTACACCTTAGTCCTTAATTTCGAAAAAATAATTAAAAATGGGTAGTTAGCAAGACAATTCTTGGGTATGGGAGTTGTTTATCTTGCATGCATGTGTTCTCAAAGGGTGTAGGAATATTGTGAGCTAAAAGTGGTAAAAGAATGGGTTATGGGATGATGGAATCTTTCATAAAAGGACCTCAAAACCTTAATGCACACCTAGTGTTTGATAAAATCCTCAAGCGAGCTAGAACCATGATAATCTTCCAAATTTTTTGTTCAACTTTTTATATTTCTTAAATAGATCGAAGTTTCTAAGAATTCCGAAATATTTTTGAGTTCAAGGAAGCACATTCTGGTGTTATGTAAGACCTGAGCTGATCATTATGATATTAGTTATCCCGAGTAAACTTGTGTTGAAAGATATATGTTCAATACGTGTTCCAAATGCTTTTATCATGCTACGTTATCTTTTGAGGATATATTCAAAGTATGGGCTATGTGTTATACATCTTAGACTTCAAGTCAAGTTTGAATGAAGGTTATCATGTCTAATTATGTGAAAAATCTCTATATGTCTAAGAATCTTAATTGCTCTCATGTGGACCTAAAAATCTTGTTAATGATAATGATGATGATGTGTCAAAAAGAAAAAGGGGAGCATGAAATATGAAATTCGATCAAGTGACAAGAACGATATTATAATTGTGGCCATTAGTGCCGATGAATTGAAAAGATGCGAAAGAGGAGGAAGTGAGATGATTTATCTAAAAAGGTAATGTCTCAGGTGAGACGGTCTACATGATAGGGCCGTGATTGGACACCATGTCACACACTTGGTGATGATTGTTCTGGAAATCGTAATAGAAATTGTGATTGTGGTTGATGTCTCAAACGAGGCGGCCAAGCCGATCGAGACGTAATTTGACTCCATGTAAAGTACGGTGGTATTGTGAATGATGGTATATTGATGCTAAAGGTTACCTTTCCAAACAAAAAACATGGAAATTTACTTGAAACTTTTGTGGCTCTTAACTTCATGTTTTGGTATTGTTTGAGGCTTCTATTGATTTCATGATTTTCTCCCGTGTATTATTATTCATTCAATTGAGATGTATATACATACTATTACTATTCGACAGTACTAACGTTCCTTTTGTCAGGGCTGTTGCATCTTTAATGGATGTAGGTGGTTCCAATACAGGTAGCATTGATCAGTGATAGCAGTACACCCTCCTCCCAACAGACTTGGTGAGCCCCACTTCGTTCCGGGGTTATGCAGCTTTTGTTTATTATATTATTACGTTTTGAGGTATAGCTGGAGCATTATTTCCGGCACTACTATCATACTCTTTTTAATTATTAGAGGCTCCGTAGACATAGTGTGGGTTGTATATGGGTGCTTGGAAAGTCAAACGAGTTATATTGTGTTTGAACCACTTATTCCACTTTAGCCTATAAAAATGTGCGTATTTTGAGACATTAGAAAATGAAGTAACTAACAGAACTGTTTTGGTATTGTATAAACGATCTCCCAACTGTCTAATTAATGCAAATATGTCTTCTCTTTGTCATGAGTGAGTTTGGGTAGAAAGTATCTAATAGGCTTGCTCGGTCGGGCTCACTCGGTTGAGCGCCGGCCACGCTCCCTGAGTTTGGGGCGTGAAAAACTTGGTATCAGAGCCTAAGGTTTTAAAGTGTCCCAATATGTCTCGGAGCCATGACTAGTAGAGTCCTTCTTATCAACGTGTTATCGACCACATCGATAAGTTGGAGGCTACTTCAAGATTTAGGAATAATACCCTTTTTTGATATTCTGGATCTTGCGATAAAATTGACTGTGAGATTGTTTCTCCTCTAACCCATGCATTGCTTTAACTTTAAATACATGGCACCTAGGAAGAAAGCAAAAACTGGCCAAGGAGCCAATGCAACCCCAGGAGTGGCAGTTGATTCTCTATTTGATGATGCAAGTGAGTACCTAAGGGGCGAGGATTATCCCCCGACTACTACACTTCCTGACTGAACTACACCTGACCAGGCTACACCATTTCCTGCACCTACTGAGGGTGAAATGATTCCTCCAACTGATACTCCGGTTCCATCCCCAACCCAACTTCCGATTCTTGTATTTCTCACAGGGATCTCAGTGGAGCCACACTGATGTTGACACAGATAGTGGCTTCTCAGGCCCAAAGATCAAATGTTGCACCTACTTCTTCTAGTCCCCAACGAGATTCTATGGGTTCCAGGGTGAACAAGTTTCTTCTGTTAGACCCTCCAGTGTTCACGGAGTTCGCGCACCTATCCAAATATGATATTCACATGTTGCCCACTATGGAGGTTAGAGTGTGTCAGCTGGTGCAGGGCCTTAGCCCTTTGGTTATCAATGAGGCTGCTACAGCTGCCGTGAATTCTTATATGAACTATAGGAAGATGGTGACATTTTCTCGAGCTACAGAGAACTGTATGTTGAAGAAAGGAATGGAGCGAGAGAGTAGCAGCAAAGCTCGGAGATTCATTTGGTGGTGGTAGCTCAGCACTCACGGGAGGGTCATCAGGACCACCCCAGTCCTTTGCTCAGTCTTCAACCAATGCACCGCCATCAGGACCCAATCATCAGCAGTGGAGTCGCTTCAGTCCCAGCCATGGCAATAGGGGACCCCACCAGCAGGGTCAGTCAGGAGGAGATTCCAACACTAGCGGAGGCCCCCATGGCCCAAGTGTGGGAAGATGCACTTGGGGATCTGCTACATGGACCTACCTATATGAGACATGTGCGTATTGAGGGGTGATATTCAGAGAGAGTGTCGTTCGTTCCTCCAGGGTGCGGGTAAGGGCACAACACAACCATCCAGTCCTGCACTTGCTATTGACTTTCCAATCTCATGATGTGTATGCTCTTATTGATCCCTTTTCGACTTTGTTCTATGTTACTCATTATGTTTCTATGGAATTTGAGATAGAACCGGAACAACTTCATGAGTCGTTCTCTTTATCTACTCTAGTTGGCAACTCTATTGTGACCGCACAGGTTTTGTAGCACCCCGAAAAATTTCCAAGTACTTAAGCGCTACTAAGAAAGTTGACGTGTGCTAATTATATTACTTTGTATGCAGAAGAGAGCTATTATGTAAAGCCCCATAAATTTCAGTAAAAAAAATCGGGAATTTCGTAGTGCAAGTTAGATTTATGTGTCATAATAGTAGATCTATGAAGTTGTTCCCATAAATTTTGTATAACTTGTTCAACTAATGCAAAGACACTCCTTTCTAGTTATATGTTCCTTATGAGCCCTCGGTTGGTGTTGTTTTGTGTTCTGTTGTGTTATTTGATCATATATATGTTGTTAAGATATGTTTATGGGGCATTCTGACAGGTAGATAGGACTAGATACAAAGGAAACTCTGGCAAAATTTTTGGAAATTTAGGGAGTTAGCCAAATTTGCGGTTGATGGTATGTGATGTGGAAAAAAAAATTGAAGTTGTATAATGTGCTATTAAGTGAACCTTGATCCTCATTCGAGGACGAATGAGTGGGGGAGGATGTAAGGCCTCATAAAATTCTTTTTTAAAAAAACCCCAGAATTTCGTAGTACCAAGTTAGGTTCGGACTTTTTGAATTGAACAATACACTATGGACTTAATGGAAAATGTTTTTCAGAACAACGCGTTTATGCGGCCCATTATGCGCCCGCATAATCACTCTGCGGACCGCAATATTCAACAGTACTAATGTCCCTTTTGTTGGGGGCTAGGCATCTTTAATGGGTGCAGGTGGTTCCACAACAGGTAGCGTTGATCAGTGATAGTAGTACACCTTTCTCCTAGCAGATTTGGTGAGCCCCACTTCATTCTGGAGTTATGCATCTTTTGTTTATTATATTATTACGTTTTGAGGTACAGCTGAAGCCTTGTTGCCGGCACTACTATCATACTCTTTATATTTATTAGAGGCTTCGTAGCCATAGTGTGGGTTGTATATGGGTGATGGGAAAGTCAAACGAGTTATGTTGTGTTTGAACCGCTTATTCCACTTGAGCCTATAAAAATGTGCGTATTTTGAGAGATTAAAAAATAAAGTAACTAATGGAAATGATTTTGTATTGTATATGCAATCTCCCTATTGTCTAATTAATGCGAATATGTCTTCTGTTTGTCATGAGTGAGTTTGGCTAGAAAGTACCTAACAAGCTTGCTCGTCCAAGTCACTCGGTTGAATGCCTGTGACGCTCCCCGAGTTTTGGGCGTGACATACATGTCCAAAACAAACAATATGTACCGGATATAATCAATGTCAACTCTTGCTCAAACTTATGAACTCTCCAAAACTTCAAATGACCAACTTTCAACAAATAGCGCCAAAAATCCTAGGAACCTTCAAATCGAAATTAGAAAATTCGCCTACGTAAAAAATCACCATACAAACATATTGGAACCATCAAATCATGAATCTGAAGTCATTTACACAAAACCTTGGTCAACTAGACAAACATATAAGGGTCTTCATCAGATAACCAGAATCATTACATTATTCCCTTCTTGAACAAATGTCTTGCCACGACCAAAACCGCAGGGCCACGACGGGCACCCGATGCCTTACTCAACCGAGTACCAACTTAACATATCTTTCTTAGGTTACATCTCGCGTTTCTCGTACGTTAAAGTTTCATCTTCAGTTAATTGATATAGACTCGGGGCTGAGATTATCTTCAGGTTAGCATATTTATGCTATTTACAACAAGCAATTAGTAAGTTCCATAAAGGAAAGGGTACACGAATTAAAGAAAATGAGTTCGTTGAAGGTTGTCGATTTGGGATAAAATACGATCCAAGCTATAATACCCAATACTTTTGGACTAGTACCATACAAGGTACCATATGACCTTGATAGCAGGATGTATAAAGTGTGTTAATGTGAGTAGTATTATAATTAATTTGAGATAATTCTTAATTATGTGGGTAATTTATTAATTATTGGGTAAATATTTAAAGCGTGGGATAAAGATTTAACCCCTCCCCCCCAACGTGGCAAGAAACCCCTTTCCCTTTAATGACTAAGCACTAAAGGATGCAAGGTGTCTGATCACGCTCAACTATGTCTTGTAGAAGACTAAGCGGGCGTTGCAAATATAATCCTG
>ML360318.1:0-28005 GCA_005239505.1 Nicotiana paniculata | reverse complement strand
AATTTTGGGATGAACCGACGACCGTGACACGGCTCGGGACATTGCAACCTCTCCTGCTACGGAGTTTTGAGGGTCCTCCTCAAAATTCTGCCCCAGTTTGATGGGTCAATGTCTTTGACTGTTGCTCGTGCGGCGATTGGCTGATCTTGCTTCAGTATTTTGAGGGTCCTCCTCAAAATTCTGCCTCAGTTTCCAATTGCGGGGAAAAATGTATTTTTTATTGAGTTGTGACCGAACCCATAGGGTTGCCTACGTATCCCCTCTTAAACGGGAATCAGGTCAGGCGTAGTTCAATTTACATCATTGAGAAAGCATAAAGATTACAAAAGGCATGGTTTCTAGTGCAAGCATGAATCCTAAACATGGTTTCTATTACGCAATCAAGAATAAAAACCTAAGGACATGTTTCTACCCTTTAATAACTATAACATGCGTAGTACCCATCCTTTTTCACTATCCATCCCCAAAGAGTTTTTTACAAATAATTATTGCAGGCCTCTGAATATAAATCACATAACTAAAAGTAAGAAAAATGTCACACCCCAAAACCGAGGGACGAGACCGGCGCCTAACCGAATGATCCCGGTCAAGCGGACCTGGATTGCCCTTCCTACCCAACGCATTACCCCATGTTTACGATGTACCTTATTCCACATGAATTAACAATTTAGAGTTTAAACATGAATTTACTACTGAGTTCATTTCATCATTTATCATTTCAACATTTGATAATCACAAAACATACAATAATTCCGATTCGGACCACGATTACTAGTAAACATATTTACTGCCCAAAATACATATAAGTACAACCCACATAATGTCTACGGAGCCTCTAAGAGTTCTAAGGATTTACACAATACATGCCGGCAACAAGGCCGCGACTATACCTTAGAAGACATAACATATACAAAAAGATGATGTAGACTACACACGGCCCCGAGAGGAAGTGGGGCTCACCGGATCTGCTGAAGGTATGAAGGGGAAACATCACTATCGGCGGTCTGATCTACCTGCTGTGGAACCACCTACATCTATATAAAATATGTAGCACCCCCGGCAAAAGGGACGTTAGTACCATTGAATAGTACTAGCATGTATGAACCAAGTTTATTCCAAGTAAAATCAAACAATACACAATTAGAAAACAGTTAGGGTAACCACACAAGTATACAGAAAACCACAAATGAAGATTTCACAGTTATTTGTTTCAATTTCTCATCTTTTGCGGTGCACAACCTGATCCCACCGTACATTCTCATCTCACCCTTATCCACCCTTATTACTTCGTGTTGCAGCGCGCAACCCGATCCTACCGTACAATCACAGTTCACCCTTATTACCTCTCCACCCTTATTAGTTTGTGTTGCGGCGTGCAACCTGATCCCACCTGACAATTCTATTGCGGCATGCAACCCGATCCCACCTTACAATCACATTTCATAGTGTCAACCACCAACACTTATATCACAAGGATATTTATCATGAAGAACACAAGTTTATATCAACCAATAACTATGTGAAATCAAGGCACAATGATCCTTACCAATCAGTAATTCATATATGGTGTTGCCACAATCATTCAACTCAATAAAATTAGCTCATATTTACTTTCATCATTTCCTACACAGGTTTTAGCACTTTGATACGTTCAACAATGCAATTAATAGCAACATCAACCAACAATTCAATCACAAGGATTCTCAACGTCAAGGATATTCATTCGTAACAACCAAGTAACCACATGAAATCAAGGCCACATAAATCTTTATCAAACAGTGAGTCATATACGGTATTCCATCAACATATAGCTCAATAAGTTTATCCCCGTTTATTTTCGATTATTTACTACACAACATTTCGCACTTAGATACATTCATCACTTTATTTCATTATCATTTCTTTCATTTTGCTGCACATCCTCTCCTACCGATGTATTCAACATTTAACGAGCTTTGCACATAATAGAATCAGCACAAAGAATCACCTTTTCGCAAGCTCATATAACATGGTAATCGATTAAGAATTTCAAAGAACGAAGTTTTACACCTCGACATAGCAGGGAAATCAATTCACATATGCTCAAGCAAGAATTTCATATCGGGTGCTTGGACACCAACAAGATGACCTACAAGGATTAAAGTTAGCCATACATACCTTAAATCGGAATTTCCCTTTTTATTTTCTATCACAATTCACCGAACCTTCTAGCACCTTCAATCTAGTTCACAATGTGGCATAATTGAACTTAGAATTAGGAATAAATGATTATGTCTTGAACTCACTTGAGCATTCTATCAACCACTAGGTGTTCCTTTAGATTAAATAGCCTCTTTATAGTGAAAGATTACTCTAACCCATTTCCTTTTACTAGATTATGACTAGTTGGTTACATGCATGCAAGACTCCCTAGCCCCATCTTCATGAAGTCACCTAACCATGTTTTATTTTAACAAAAGTCTGGAAATTAAGGTTGATGGGTAGAATCTTACCTCTTGAAGTGAAGAAAATGGTGTCCTACTTGATCAATTCCAAGCCTGAGTAGTGATGGAGGAACAAATCTGATGAAGATGGCACTCTCTCTCTCTAGAACCCACTCTCTCCTCTCTCTAATTTATCAGAAAATGAGCTTAAAATGAAAGGGAGAGGTGTTTTAATGAACTGGGGGTCAGGTATAAAATTAGAAATTTTACAGTCCCGAAGCAAAAATGCGGTCAGGAATGCGATTGCATTCCTGCTATGCGGTCTGCATTCCTGTCACATAATTGGCCCTCAAATGGGCCAAGAAGCAAAGTAGACTGCCAGGTATGCGACCACTATGCGGTCCGCATACCTGTTATGCGATCGCATAGTGCGTCACATAACTCCCTCCGCAAAAGTCAAGGTGCAAGAATGCGACAACTATGCGGCCCACATTCGTGAAATGCTATCGCATTCTAGGCCGCATAGCTGTCCTCAAAATGGACAACAAATTGTCCAGGTATGCGACCATTATGCGGTCCGCATACCTGATCTACGATCACATAGTGGACCGCAGACCTGCACAAATCTGGAAAATTATTTCTTTTAAGTCCCGAGATACTTTTTACGCAAAAAGGGTCCGTTTTAAGAATTTCTACAGTTATAACAACACGGGGACCTATTTGGGAATTATTTTTAGCCATGAAATTTTACGGGTCTTTAAATTCTCCTCCACTTAAAATCATTCGTCCTCGAATGAGGATCGGGGAATCACTAGAGTAGGAAAAACACAAAATAAGCCAACCCCCAAATTTTTACTAACTCCGATATTTCCTGAAAATTTCACCAGAGTTCCTTTGTAATTTGTCCTATCTACCTGTCAGATAGCCCCCGAAACACATGTTTAACCAATTCCACACATTACCAGTTACTCTATCAACTTGTACATAATTCGGTCATTTCAACAAGTTACATGTAATTCAATTACTTCCACAAGCCTCACACGGTTCGGTTAACTCCACAAATTTGCACATAATACAACTATTATAATGAGTTTCACATAATCCAACCAATCACAACAACATATACATTTATGGCACAAAGTTTGAGAAGTCACAATAGTAGGTTAATTAGGGGAGTGGAGTGTTCTTGCACAAAATTTAACACAATATATAATTGCTTAGGAATGACAACTTTCAAAACCACTACCGGACTATTCAAACAAGTGGGGATATTTCTCTTTCATTTTATTTTCTGCTTCCCAGGTGGCTTCTTCGACTTGTTGACTCTGCCATAATACTTTAACAGAAGCAATCTCTTTCTTCCTCAATCTACGAACTTGCCTATCAAGAATAGAAACTGGAACCTCTTCATATGACAATCCTTCATTAATTTCAACAGTCTCAACCGGCACAATGGCGGATGGATCCCCAATCACTTTCTTCAACATGGACACATGAAACACTGGGTGCACTAATGACATCTCAGGGGGCAATTCCAGCCTATAAGCCACCTGTCCTATCCTTTGAGCAATCCTATATGGCCCGACATACCTTTGGCTCAATTTCCCTTTCTTCCCAAACTGTATTACTCCTTTCATGGAGACACCTTCAAGAATACCCAATCATCCACTTGAAACTCCAAGTTTCTTCGACGAACGTCCGCATAGGATTTCTGACGACTCTGATCAGTTTTCATCCTTTCCTGAATGACCTTAAATTTTTCCATAGCTTGGTGCACAAGATCCAGTCCTAACAGTTCCACCTCGCCAACCTCGAACCATCCAATCGGAGACCTACACCTCCTTCTGTACAACACCTCAAATGGGGCCATCTGAATACTAGCATGGAAACTGTTATTATAAGCAAACTCTATAAGCGTCAAGTGATCATCCCAGCTACCCTTGAAATCTAATACACAAGCCCGTAACATATCTTCAAGCGTCTGAATGGTCCGCTCTGCTTGCCCATCAGTCTGTGGATGGAAGGCTGTGCTGAGATTTACCTGCGTACCCAAACCTTGCTGAAAATTTCTTCCAAAAGTTAGCTGTGAACTGGCCCTTCGATCCGAGATGATAGATACTGGAGTGCCATGGAGCCTAACTATTTCCTTGATATATAACTGAGTGTACTGTTCTGCAGTATCGGTGGACTTGACTGGCAAGAAGTGCACCGACTTTGTGAGCCGATACACTATTACCCAAACTGAGTCGAACCTACATAGAGTGCGAGGTAACCCCACCACAAAGTCCATATTGATCATCTCCCATTTCCACATCGGTATTTCCATAAGTTGTTCCAACCCGCCGGGCCTCTGATGCTCGGCCTTCACTTGCTGACAATTCGGGCACCTAGGCACAAAGTCCGCCACACCCCTATTCATACCATTCCACCAATAAATCTCTTTGAGATCATGATACATCTTCGTAGAACCTGGGTGTACTGAATATCCGGAATTGTGAGCCTCTGCCATTACCCTTTCCCGAAGATCATCCACATCCGGAACATATAGCCTCCCTTGGCACCGCAAAACACCATCATCATTGCCGAGTGAAAATGTTCTAGTCTTATGACTCAGAATTGCCTCTCTCAAGTGTACCAATGCTGGATCTCTGAATTGCTTTTCCTTGATTTCCGCTACAAGTGAAGATTCTTCTCCATTATGCATGACATCCTTTCGTCTGAGGTCGAAAGACAGACCCCCAGACTAGCCAACTGATAAATCTCCCGAGCCAAAAGCCTATGACCTTCTTCCAAATGAGCCAAGCTACCCATGGATTTTCGACTAAAAGCATCGGCTACCATATTTGCCTTCCCTGGATGGTACAAAATATTCATATCATAATCCTTGAGCAATTCTAACCACCTCCGCTGCCTTAAGTTCAACTCTTTTTGTTTGAATAAATCCTGAAGACTCTTATGGTCTATGAACATGTCCACATGGACCCCATAAAGATAGTGCCGCCAGATCTTTAATGCAAACACAACCGCCGTGAGCTCCAAATCATGCGTCGGATAATTCTTTTCGTGATTCTTGAGCTACCTAGAGGAATATACTATTACCTTAACACATTGCATCAATACACACCCAAACCAACCCTTGAAGCATCACAATACACCACAAACCCTTCCGAACCTTTTGGCAAGGTCAACACTGGCGCCGTAGTCAATCTCAATTTCTATTCCTGAAAACTCTTTTCACAAGCATCAGACCACTGAAACTTAACTGCCTTCTGCGTCAGCTTAGTCAATGCGGAGGCGAGGGTAGAGAATCCCTCCAGAAACCTCCGATAATATCCAGCCAAACCCAAGAAACTGTGAATCTCTGTTGGGGTCGTTGGTCTAGGCCAATCCTTTACCGTTTTATGCTTTTGGGGATCAACCTGAATCCCTTCCCTGGAAACAACATGGCCAAAAAAGGCGACTGATTCTAACTAGAATTCACATTTTGAACACTTTGCATACAACTGGTGCTGACGAAGAGTCTACAGAACTGCCCTGAGGTGAGTAGCATGATCTTCCTGACTTCGCGAATAAACAAGGATATCGTCAATGAAGCCAATCACAAAGGAGTCAAGAAAAAATTTGAAAACTCGATTCATAAGATCCATAAAAGCGGTTGGGGCGTTGGTTAGATCAAAAGACATTACCAGAAATTCGAAGTGCCCGTATCAAGTTCTGAAGGTAGTCTTAGGAATATCCTGCTCCCTGATCTTTAACTAGTGATACTCGGACCGCAAATCAATCTTTGAGAAGCACTTGGCACCTTGCAACTGGTCGAACAAATCATTTATCTGAGGTTTTGTGTATTTGTTTTTTATGGTGACCTTGTTGAGCTGCCGATAATCAATACACATCCGAAGAGATCCATCTTTCTTTCTGACAAAGAGAACCGGTGCGCCCCAAGGCAACACACTTGGCCATATGAAACCCTTTTCTAATAGATCTTTCAATTTCTCTTTTAACTCTCTCAATTCTGCTGGCGCCATTCGGTAAGGTGGAATAGATATTGGTTGTGTATCTGGAAATACATCAATCCCGAAATCGATCTCTCTATCTGGTGGAATCCCAGGAAGCTCGTTTGGAAATACTTCAAGAAATTCACTCACAACAGGCACAGATTCGGAAGCAGGCAACTCTAAAGTTGTGTCTGCAACCCGGACAAAATGGTAGATGCACCCTTTTCTGATCATCTTAGAGGCTTTAAGGTAGGAAATAAATCTACCTCTTGGCACAACATTATTCCCCTCCCACTCGACAACTGATTCATTAGGAAACTCAAGCCTCATAATCTTGGTTCGGCAGTCGAGTTTAGCAAAGCAGGAATAGAGCCAATCCATCCCCATAATTACATCAAAATCTACCATTTCTAACTCAATAAGATCGGTCGTGGTATCCAGACCACGCACCGTGACAACACAATTCCTATAGACTCGCACAACCGTAATGGAATCACCAATCGGAGTCGACACAGAGAATGCCTCGTGAAGTTGTTCGGGTTATATCCAAGAACTTGAAGCAATAAATGGAGTAACATATGACAAAGAAGACCCGGGATCAATAAGAGCAAAAACAACATGGGACTGAACAATCAGAATACCTGTGACAACATCTGGGGAAGCCTCTGCACTCTAGCGACCACTCAAAGCATAGAACCGACTGGGTCCCCCTCGACCCCGTGCTCCACCCCTAATTGTACCGCGCCCTGCTGGAGCTGGAGGGCGTGCTGAAGATGTAGCAGCTGAAGAGCTGGATGGCTGAGCAGTACCCCTACCCGTGCCCTGACTGGATGTGCGGCAGTCTTGCTGGATATGGCCTCTCTCTCCACATCTATAGCATACCGGTATATCTAAGTAACAAGGCTCAGAATGAAACATCCCACACTTAGGGAATGGGGCCCTCAGCTGCTGCTGGAACCTCCCACCGGAACGACCCGACTGATAAAACCTCCTGCTGTCTGAACCTGGTCCAAAGTGACCTTCCCGCTGATAATTGTGCCCTGATGGCGGGACACTAGCTGAGGACTGAACATAGGACTGGGATGGCCCTGATGACCCTCTCCCAAGGACTGGTCTCCCTCCTCCAACTGAACTCCCAGGATTGCCCGCTGACCTGGACCTACTACTACTCTCCCTCTCTATTCTTATCTTCAACTTCCGAGCCTCTTTGGCCTGAGCGAATCCCACGATCTTCCCATAATTCATATCCGAATGCAAGGCAGCTGTATCAGCTTCATTAACAACCAAGGGACCAAGGCATTGAACAAACCGTTGAACTCTGGCCTCCATAGTCGGCATCATGTGGATGGCATATTTGGACAGGCGCACGAACTCTATGCGGTACTCCCACACACTCATGTTGCCCTGCTTAAGGACCTCAAACTCCACAGCACGGGCTGCCATAGTCTCGGCAGGCAAGAAATGATCCATGAAGGCAACAAGAAACTCATCCCACTTTGTCGGAGGGCTCCCCTCCCTACAGGAGCTCTCCCATATCTCAAACCATGAATATGATGCTCTCTTTAACCGATAGGAAGTCAACTCAACCCCCTCTGTCTCTGTATCCTTCATAACCCGGAGAGTCTTGTACATTACATCTATAAAATCCTGAGGATCTGCCTCTGGGTCGGTGCCTGTGAACTCTGGAGGGGCTAACCGCAAAAACTGGTTGACCCTGGAACCTGAAGAATCCCCTTGCTCGCTAGAGGATGTAGCGGCAACATGTGATCTTTGGGCCTGGGAGGCCACCAGTTGAGTCAACATCTGAATAGCTCCCCTGAGGTCCCCATCTGAAATACCGAGAGCGGAAGCTGGGATTGAAGAAGGATCAGGAACATCAGCGGGAGGGACTGTATCACCCTCCGCTGGAGCAGGGATAGGAATAGATTGGCCTGGAGTGGAGGAGTGAGGCAGATTCAGGGTCGGGGAATCATTCTCACCCGCACCATCAGATAAAGAATTCACGGCCACTCCTGGGGTGGCATTGGCCTCTAGGCCGAGTCGGGCTCTCTTCTTGTGTGCCATTTACTGAAAATTAGCAATGCACGAGTTAGAGATATACATTCTCACCTTCCACCACATCGCACGATATAGAGTAAAAATGAAAGGGTATTTTCCAAAATGTCCATGCAGCCCCCTAATTGTAGATGTGGTCGACAAAACACCGATAAGAAGGGCCCTACTAGACACGGCTCCAAGACATCCTAGGACACTTTTTAAAACCTTAGTTCTGATACCAAGTTTGTCACGCCCCAAAACCTAGGGACGAGACCGGCGCCTAACCGGGTGATCCTGGTCAAGCTGACCTGGATTGCCTTTCCAGCCTAATGCGTTACCCCATGTCTACGATGTACTTTATTCCACATGAATTAGCAATTTATAGTTTAAACATGAATTTACTACTTGAGTTCATTTTATCCTTTATCATTTCAACATTTGATAATTACAAAACATACAATAATTTCGATTCGGACCACGATTACTAGTAAACACATTTACCGCCCAAATTACATATAAGTACAACCCACATCATGTCTACGGAGCCTCTAAGAGTACTAAGGGTTTACACAATACTTGCCGGCAACAAGGCCTCGACTATACCTTAGAAGACATAACATATGCAAAAAGATGATGTAGACTACACACGGCCCCGAGAGGAAGTGGGGCTCACCGGATCTGCTGAAGGTATGAAGGGGAAACACCATTATCGGCAGTCTGATCTACCTGTTGTGTAACCACCTACATCCATATAAAAGATGTAGCGCCCACGGCAAAAGGGTCGTTAGTACCATTGAATAGTACTAGCATGTATGAACCAAGTTTATTGCAAGTAGAATCAAACAATACACAATCAGAAAACAGTTAGGGTAACCACACAAGTATACAGAAAACCACAAATGAAGATTTCACAGTTACTTGTTTCAATTGCTCATCTGTTGCGGTGCACAACTCGATCCCACCGTACATTCTCATCTCACCCTTATTACCTCTCCACCCTTATTAACTCGTGTTGCGGCGCGCAACCCGATCCCACCGTACAATCACAGTTCACCCTTATTACCTCTCCACCCTTATTAACTCGTGTTGCGGCGCGCAACCCGATCCCACCGTACAATCACAGTTCACCCTTATTACCTCTCCACAGTTGCAACCTGATCCCACCTGACAACTCTGTTGTGGCGTGCAACCCGATCCCACCTTACAATCACATTTCACAACATCAACCACCAACACTTATATCACAAGGATATTTATCATGAAGAACATAAGTTCATATCAACCAATAACTATGTGAAATCAAGGCACAATGATCCTTACCAATTAGTAATTCATATATGGTGTTGCCACAATCATTCAACTCAATAAAATTAGCCCATATTTACTTTCATCATTTTCTACACAGCCTTTAGCACTTTGATACGTTCAACAATGCAATTAATAGCAACATCAACCAACAATTAAATCACAAGGATTCTCAACGTTAAGGATATTCATTCATAACAACCAAGTAACCACATGAAATCAAGGACACATAAATCTTTATCAAACAGTGAGTCATATACGGTATGCCATCAACACATAGCTCAATTAGTTTATCCCCGTTTCTTTTCCATTATTTACTACACAACATTTAGAACTTAGATACATTAAACACTTTATTTCATTATCATTTCTTTCATTTTGCAGCACATCCTCTCCTACCAATGTATTCAACATTTAACGAGCTTTGCACATAATAGAATAAGCACAAAGAATCACCTTTTTGCAACCTCATATAAGATGGTAATAGATTAAGAATTTCAAAGAACGAAGTCTTACACCAACAAGATGACTCTACAAGCATTAAAGTTAGCCATACATACCTTGAATCAAAATTTCCCTTTTTATTTTCTACCACAATTCACCGGACCTTCTAGCACCTTCAATCTAGTTCACAATGTGGCATAACTTAACTTAGAATTAGGAATAATGATAATGTCTTGAACTCACTTGAGCATTCTATCAACCACTACGTGTTCCTTTAGATTAAATGGCGTCTTTTTAGTGAAAGATTACCCATTTCCTTTTACTAGATAATGACTAGTTGGTTACATGCATGCAAGACTCCTACCCCCATCTTCATGAACTCACCTAACCATGTTTTATTTTAACAAAAGTCTGGAAATTAAGGTTGATGGGTAGAAGCTTACCTCTTGAAGTAAAGAAAATGGTGTCTTACTTGATCAATTCCAGGCCTGAGTAGTGATGGAGGAACAAATTTGATGAAGATGGATCCATCTCTCTCTTGAACCCACTCTCTCCTCTCTCTAATTTATCAGAAAATGAGCTTAAAATGAAAGGGGGAGGTGTTTTAAAGAACTGGGGGTCGGGTATAAAGTTAGAAATTTAACAGTCCCGAAGCATAAATGCGGTCAGGAATCGATCGTATTCCTGCTATGCGGTCCGCATTCCTGTCGCATAATTGGCCCTCAAATGGGCCAAAAAGAAAAGTAGACTGCCGAGGTATACGACCACTATGCGGTCCACATACCTATTATGCGATCGCATAGTGCGTCAAATAACTCCCTCCACAAAAGTCAAGGTGCAAGAATGCGACAACTATGCAGACCGCATTCGTGAAATGCGATCGCATTCTAGGCCGCATAGCTGTCCTCAAAATGGACAACAAACTATCCAGGTATGCGACCACTATGCGGTCCGCATACCTGATCTGCGATCGCATAGTGGACCGCAGACCTGCACAAATCTGGAAAATTATATCTTTTAAGTCACAGGGTACTTTTTACTCAAAAAGGGTCCGTTTTAAAATTTTCTACAGTTATAACAATACGGGGACCTATTTGGGCATTATTTTTAGCCATGAAATTTTACGAGTCTTTAAAAAAAAGAAAAAGCTAACTATAGGGATGTCATGACCCAACTTCGGGGTCGTGATGGCGCCTGTCGTGGAACCAGGCAAGCCGCTCCTTTGTTTATAAGATAAATTCAATTTCCAGTAAAATACAATTTTAAACGATATTATTGATAATACTAAGAGTCTGAAGTTTAAAAATAATTTTTGAAACAAAATTAAAATCTCCAACCCCGGATCCGGTCACTCAGTCATGAGCTGCTATATCATAAAATAAAGAATGAAGAAATAGACAACATAGTCTAAAAATAAGTGCAACGGGTGGAATAAAGAAGAGAATACGAGGTCGCGATCGCCAGCTTCTACCTCGACAACTCCAATGAAAACTCTGACAGCTGCTCAATATCCACAACCGGGTCCCGGTGTACCTGGATCTGCACATAAGGTGCAGGGGGTAACGTGAGTACACCAACTCAGAAGTAATGAACCCAAACTATGGGCTGAGAGGTAGTGACAGACGAAACCCCAGAATTTACAATAAACAATATACAGAAATTAGACATGCTAACAGTTTATCAGAATGAGTAATTATGCCAAGTATGCCAGTATACTCTACATGCCCTCATAAATATATATGTATAGAACCGGTGTGGATATGCACATGGTGCTCACAACCCTTACAAAACAGTCCACTCAGTACCATATATGGCTCTCGGGCCCAGGGAAAAGTCCATCCCGGAATGTACATAATCATTGGTGACCGTAGTCACTCCGTATTGAGGAAAAAGGCCAATCCAGCCCCACGGAGAAAGTCCATCTCCGGAATACAATACTCAGACAAGATCCATGTCCAGGGACGATCCATTCCTCACATAACATCCACTTCTGACACGATCCATGCCCAGGGAAAATCCATCCCTCAATATCAATGTGCTCACTGGGGGTGTAAAGACTCTGGAAGGGCCCTAGTGGGCCAAGCGCCATATCAAGCCAACGAAGGCATGATTTAAGTATCGTTGCGGTGTGCAGTCCGATCTTATAACTGTCTCAATAACAGGCTCTCGGCCTTACTCAGTCATTACTCTCCAGTCTCACTCACATGGATCACAGATGCATCCATCAGCCCGAAACAATGATAAGTATGCATATAATTAACAATAATGAGACTGAGATATGAAGTGATAGTTTATAAAAGGACTGAGTATATGAAATCAAATAATCATAAAATGAGACACCAATGTACGACCACTCGGGTCTCAGCATTTTCGGGGAAGCCTAGAATTTATACTTAACATGATTTCTAACATGTTCACAATTACCACATTCACAGAAGCACATATATCATCAGGGAATAACCACTAAGCGTTGCCATGGGATAAGCCAGGCCACAAATACTCGGTGCACGCTCGCACGCCCGTCACTTGGCATGCGTGTCACCTCAATTATAGTCATAAATCATTTAGCTCGGGGTTTCGAACCCTCATAACCAAGTTTGGAAATGTTACTTACCTCAAAACCGGCTAAAATACTATTCCGCAGTGCCTTTACCGCTAAATTTGGCCTATGAGTGCTCCAAATATACCAAGTTCAGATTTTAGCTTCGAATTATGCTTAAGGAATGAATTCCAATTGAAAAGTACCAAATTTAGTTCAAAACCTAAAATTAGCCAAAACCCGACCCCCGGGCCCGCATATCAGATTTCGACAAATTTTATACCAAAATTTTCTTCATCATCTCACGAGTCCGTACATATAAAGAATGCTAAAATTGGAGTTCGTTTGACCCCTCAAATCGACCCCTAAAGGTCTCATAATCTAAAGTCCTAACTCCACCTTTTTCTACTGATTTTCATAAATTTAACACTGACAATATGTTCCTTAATCACCTATAATCGAGTTTTAGGGTCCAAAATACTTACCTCCACGAAGAACACTGATTTCCCCTCTTCAAAATCGCCTCCAAGATTTTTTCCCATTCAAAAATGGTGTTAAAAGGTCTAATGGTCATGGAGGGTTTCAATTTATACTTTCTGCCCAGGGGTTCCACACCTGCGGCCTTATTAGCACACCTGCGGACCCGCACCTGGGAGCATATGACTTAAACCCTTAATTTTCGCACCTGCAGTTGCTTCTTCGAACAAGCGCTTCTGCAGGTGCGACCACTCGTCCGCACCTGCGACCCCTTCACGACCAGTCAAATCCGCACCTGCGCAAGGTCTTCGCACATGTGGACCTCGCGCCTGCGGTCCTCCTTCCGTAGGTGCGACCACACCAGCAGTGGTGCACCAGCAGCAGATTTGCTGCATATTTCCAACTCCGACTTTCCCGTTAATTATCCGAAATCAATCCCGAGCCCCTCGCGACCCCAACCAAATATACCAAAATATCATATATGATCATTCAAACTTAGTTACACTCCGGAAACACTAAAAATAACATCAAAACACAAAAATCACATCAAATTCAAGCCTAAGAACTTTGAAAATTCTAAAATCCACCAACGATGCCGAAACTATCCAAAACAACTCCGATTGACCTGAAATTTTGCAGACATATCCAAAATGAAATTACCAACCTGTTCCAACTATTGGAATTCCATTCCATCCCCGATAGCCTAATTTCCACTGCCGACCGGAAATTACCAAAACTAACTTTCACCAATTCAAGCCTAATTCTACACCGGTCCTCACAAAAATATTCCGAACACACTCCTAAGTCTGAAATCGCCTAACGAATCTATCTGAGCCATAAAATCCGCATCCTGAGGTCGTTTACCAATAAGTCAACTCTCAACTGACTTTTCCAACGCTAAGGCTATTTTTAATGTCTAAGTGACTAAATTCTCATTATAATTATTCTGATTCCGAGCCTACCAACTCTAACACATCAAGAATGGTTTAACCAAGCTATGACGAGGCAATAACAGTAAATATAAATGCAGATTCTACGTAATCTTTGACTGGGTCGTTATAAGGGAGCCTTCGTAATAGGCCTAAGTCTCCAGGTACTCAATGCCAAGTAATGATTCACAGCCTTTCTCACAATCCGGGTGTGTCAGAGTTCCCTAAGGACCTCAAGGACCCCGGGAAGTTCTCACACCCAGGTTTCATTGCCAAGGTAGAGTAAGTGTAGTGTGGAAATGGCCATCTCTTGTGTGTCAAAGTTCAGATGAAGCTCAAGGGTCCCAAGGTAATGCTCACACAAAAGGGGCAGATCCTAAGGGGTCTAAGAATATAGTGAGATTGCTGGATGTAATTTGAAAAGAGTTAAGTTGAAAAAACAGTTTGAAAATGATCCATCTAGAATCAGTTCTTGAAGGAAAACAAGAATTTTAATTCTTATTGAAAATAGTTTTGAGAGAGAGTAAATAAGACAGTCTCAAGCAAACAAAAACATGGAGGCAAAAGGGGAATGGGGACAAGTAGTTTACATGTAAGAGCACATTTGCACATAGATCATAGAAAACATTTCAAGGCTAAAAAATCACAGCATATTTCATTACGAAGTGTTCAGGCCAGAAGTTTGACAGTGTTAGGTTGAGGGATGCCCAACAGGTTCACACATCAAGTTCAGGGAGAGGGCTCATGATTACTCAGTAGCTAAAGGGGGTCATGCATACATGCTGATAATGTACTGGGGTGAGGGAATAGTGCAGAATGTAGCAGAGTAATAGGGGAACCAATAAACATGCTGAAATAAGGGGAAGAGGGATCACATAAACAGAATAGAGATGCTAGTTACAGAGTAAGCAGTAGAATTACAAGTATAGACATAAAGAAATAAGGGAAAGTGCAATACGAACATAAACATGTTGTTTTGGATGCTAGAAATCAAATAAAGGACATACCAGTGAAGAATGAGAGAATAGAATTTTCGTGTGCAGGAGAATAGAGTAATAGCACAGTAGTATGCAGAATAGTAGAGCAGTAATGAATTACTCAGCCTTGGCTTTCAGCCGACTGAGTGGCTAGTAATCAACAAGAGAAGCAAGAGAGAAGGTATATGAGAGTAAGAGAGAGTTCAGAGCAGTGGGTATCTCTGTCTGTTTGTTTGTGCTAAAGAAATAGTATTTATAGCTCTTAAAACGAGTAGAGAGTAACATAATTATAGAAACAGTACCAATTAAAATCAATCAGAGGTCTGGACTCCCTTCAATTAGGGAGTCATGATTCAAACGGGTGTAAATTGTATCAAATAAGGAAAGAATCACTTAGAAGGCTGATTATACCATAATAGGAGTAGTAAAGAATGTGGGATGTAATAAAGGTTAAGTACATAGTATCTCAAATAAGGAAAATATATACTGAGCATGCTTATATGGTAAAAAAAATATAAATTATTTCTGAAAATTAGCCCTAGAATCACGGATGGGACTAAAATCACAGGGAATCAGCCTTAGTTAAGGAAAACATCTCACAAACAAGGAAATAATTCAAATCAATACGGGATTATATGCACAGATTATAGATTCAAGGAGAATATCATACATGAGCGGGGTAACATACTATAGGGAAAATAGGAAACCAGCCTTAATTAAAGAAAAATCTCAAGAATCCGTATGGAATATCATGCAAGATCAATGAAGAACCAATCATAGGGATTCGAAGACCCACAAATAGAGAATAATACCGATTTTTAGGAGAAATTAGCACAAGCTTATGAGAACCAATAGAATATACTCGAAAGTCAGAAACCCTAATAAGTAAACATAGGGTAAAACCACATAAGTCAAGAATTCGCATGAGCATAGTTCAAATTAACAGAATAATCATAATATAGGAAAGAATGATCGAAATCAGAAGCCCTAATCAAGCAAACATGGGGTAAAAATCACAGAATTACAAGATGCTCATGAGAAACAAACACATATGCAGGTTAATCGAACATATACTCAAAGACGGACTCATAGTCGAAGATTAAACTAAGAAACTTAGGGCTTTAAACATAAAAACCCAGATAAAAAGATAGGAACTTAGATAAACGTTTAAATATGATGAAGACCATAGAATAGTATTAAAAATCAGAAGGAAAAGTGTTTTGAAAAAGAGTTATTAAAAACCCTAGTTTCAAAGATAAAGAGTCATTTATAGGAAAAATCGAAAAACCTTTAAAGAAACAAGAGAGTATCTCATAACCTGCCCAGATCTAATGCAGATCTAATAAAATTAGGGGCTAACAGTTTAGGGTTTCATAGAGACAACCCAAAGAGAAGGAGAAACGGCTTAAGAACCATTGGTTCTAGCCGGAAATAAGAGGATCTTACTCGGACGGCCATGGACGGTCGAAAAACGGCATGAGAAACCATGAGAGGCAAGTGAACCGCCTTCTGGTTACTCTGAGGGCCTCAAAGTAGTGATACCCGGCGTAGGAATGAAGCAAGGGCCAAGAGATGATGAAAGGCCATGGTTTCCGGTGGGGGGAGTGGCCGGAGGAGATGAACAGACTTCATCGGAGAAGAAGAGACAAGGGAAGGTTCTAGAGAGAACTTGGGGATATAGAGAGAGTAGAGATGAATGAGGGGGTGTGAATGAGATAAGGGATTATCTGGACCATTGATCAAATTTGATCAACAGTCGAGATTGAATCCGGATTGAGCATGGTAGTTTTAGGTTTGGGCTTGGGGGTCTGCTGGGTTATTTAATTGGGTTAGGGATTAGGCTAATTTTAGGCTAGAAATAAAATGGGCTAGCTGTTAAATACCTAATTAAATTAGCTAAAACAATTTATAAAAATAGCTAATAATTGTATAAAATGAAATTGATGCTTAGAAAATAAATTAAAATGACTGATTAGCATTTAAAAAATACAAAATGACTAATTACTGGATAAAAATAGTATAGGCCAATATAGCCAAAGAGTGCCAATATGGATAATTGTGAAATAATTTAGTCTTAATAGGATCCTAAATAATAAATTAAATCAAGAAATGCTTTTGAAATTGTTTGTAATGCAATTTTTAATTAATTATTAGAAATAAAAACACTGGATGAATTAAAATAAATTAATAAAAATATGGTAAACTTATAGAAAAATACCAATTGCTATGAAAGCATATTTTTGAAGGTATATATGCAATTTTAAAATATTGTGGGAAAAATTGGGTATCAACAATCATTAGTGATTTCTTCGACCTGTTGAGGTGGCTTTTGAGGCTGATTATAGTTCCCTTGAGGCCTATATTGATTTTAAGTGGTCTACTTCCCACCCCATAAAAAAATTGGATGATTCCTCCAGTTGGGATTATAGGTGTCCGCAAAGTGAATATTCTAGTTCATTGGAACTCTACCTTGTTGGCCTACATAATATATAGATTCAGGAGTCAGCGGAAATTGATCACTCATATGACCCTCCACAAATTTTACAACATATGGTCATCCTCAGAACTTGATGCATCTGATGCCCTTGACCCATCTCTATCTTAGTCATTTGGTTGTTTAGTTTAGCAATATCTGCTCGCACGACTGACATCTCATCTAGCTCGAGTGTACCTGCTGCTTTCTGTTTTATCATCTTATTTGGGTCACCTTCACCCTGCCAGTTATGATCATTTGTAGTAAAATTGTTTAGCAGAGTTTGAATCTCACTGTATGGATTTTGCATGCAACTTCCACCACAAGCTGAGTCTAGAGTTAATTTGGAGGTATCGTCCAATCCATTCACAAAAGTATGTCCCAACATCGCATCAGACTGACAATGATGTAGGCAGTCTCTGAGTAGTTTCTTGTATCTTTCCCGAGCTTGACGAAGAGTCTCACCATCTCGTTGTTGAAACCCAAGAATGTGGCTCCTTAGTGCCTTTGTCTTCTTAGTGGGAAAAACTTGATTAGGAATTTTCATGCCATATCATCCCAAGTGTGGATCGAGTTTGCGGGATCCTTGTGTAACCAATCTTTTGCTTCCCCCATTAGAGAAAAGGGAAACAAAGTGAGTCTGACATAGTCCTTGAAGACGTTCGGATAGTTGTATATATCCGTAATCTCCAAGAAATTCTTTATATGCCTTTGGGGATCTTCACTTGACAACCCCACAAATAGCCCTGTGGATTGAATTAGTTGCACCATGTACTGCTTCAGCTCAAAGTGCCAGGTTATATCAGGCTTCATGATAGCCTGAGTCATGTTTGCGAGACTTGGCCTTGATGCCTCAATCACCGGTCTTTCTTCATTTTCTTCCATCTTGATTGACTGTGGTTGGACAAAAATTTCCAACTTTGCAATTCTTGCTCTTTCTTCTGCCTCCCTCCTTAACTTGTGAAAAAGTCTTTCGGCTTCAGGATTAGGAGGAGGAAGGTTGTTCAAACTGTTGCTTCTTCTTAGCATTCAAGGTGAACACCTGTAGAGTCAGAAACAGTCAAACATATTAACACTTGAACAAAAACAAATAAGAGCTTAGTTCAGACAAATAACTAACTTCTAAATCCCCGAAAATGATGCCAAAAACATGTTGGGTCAGATGCACATGCAAGTATACGTGGTCGACAAGTAATAAAGTGATAAGAAAGTTCGTTCCCACGAGGATTTCTGATCAACTACTTCCAATCATAGATTTTTATATTTAATGCTCAAGTGAGTGTGAAGAAGATGATTGTCATTTTTATAACTAAATTACTATGAACTAGTAAGAAAGCAAGAAAATAAGATTGCAAGTAGAGCAAACAAACACTTAGGAAGAATTCAATGAGATGGAGATATTCCATGGTTATGGGATTAACATCTCTCCTATTTCTTTTTCGGGTTGATGTAATCACTTGACTTATCTAATTTGTTGTTTAGAATGGTTTATTATGCTCGAGAACTTCTTTCGACACTTTGCTCGCCTATTCGCCAACCAAAGACTATATGTCTATAGAATCAAACTTTACAAGAATCCATGTATATTTGCTGCAAAAATAAACTAAGTAAGGCAACTAGAATATGTCTATCCTAATTGTGAATCTATTCTCTGATTCCCTGGGTCGCGCCTCCTTTTTCTCGCAAAATCAAATTTCGACATTTTTTGGGACAACTCCTCTTTTTGGGATGGGCAAGGAATTGGAAGAGTTGCCACCTAACGGATTAAGGTGAGTTAGGGCACCTAGAGCAGTTAACTCATATAACCAGTTTACATCACCAGAGATCGGGTAAGGGCTCAAATTACCTTGAGGGGAAGGTGTTAGGCACCCTTAGAGGTCCACAACGGTGGGTCCCGTTCGAACTTAAATTAAGTGAATTAGTCTAAAAGGAAAGAAAAATAATTTGGACAAATACCATATTCAATTTATTTTAAACATGAGTATAGGGGGGTCCTAAGTTTTTTTAGCTATAGGATCATTCCATGCAATACTTTGTAACTCCCTCAAGTTGGGGTGGTACTCATAGCATTTAGAGCATGGACTATCATCTCCTTACTACCAAATTACTATCTTTAAGTTGTTACCTAAGCGGTTTAGTAGATTCTAGCACGTTCCTTATGCGTACACTACCCGTCCCTTGCCTATGGACCTGGAGGTATTAGGACCTCTATTTGGGATAGTTCTAGACCAACCTATGTTACTTAAAAATGTGAAATCTAGGCGAAAAACAAAAACAAATAGGACTTTCAGATAAAGAACAAGTATGATCTCACATTGACCTCCACACATAAACAGCAAAAGTACGCAATTGAATCAACAAACTTTATTAACTTTGGGATCCTATAGGCAGGATATCTATGTGAGAAAACAGAGTGCAGAGACAGTTTTGTGAAGGCGAGCATTAAGACCTATTTGTTTGCCTACTGATTTTATTCAACATGAATCTGGGCACTTCAGGCAGTAATATGTCATAATTATAAACCCAGAATAATTATTAAGTCCTACAAATATATTGCCTAAGTGATTGACAATAGTGATTGAATTCAGAATCGATCGACAGAATCCTACAAGCATGATTTCTACAAGCTTATTAATTATAGACCTGTAGATATGATTTCTAAGTGTAGCACTGATTTTAACTTATAAAGACATGTTTTATTCCTTTTTCAATCCTATATACATGTTTTCTAATTGCTGAATTGATTTAAACCATATAGGCATGATTTCTAAATGTTGAATTGACTTAAACCTTATAGACATGATTTCTAAATGATGGATTGATTTAAACCCTATAGGCATGATATCTATTAATTTGATTGATTTAAACCCTATAGGCAGGATCTCTAAGTTTAAAATTGATTTTTAGTCCTATAGGCATGACATCTATTAACCGTATATGGGCAGAATTTAAACAGATTGCCAGGAAAGATAATTATCTCAAGCAACAAAGTCCTATAGGTATGACTGCTAGTGCACATTTATTGAAAACATTTATTGATCTTATGAACATGATTTCTAATGTACAGAATTAAACGAAAGTCCTATAATCAGGATCTCTAGTATGCAAACACAGAATCAAAATGATCATGAAAGTCCTATAGGCAGGATTTATAAACATAGTATAGTACTCACACAGTTCAATTAGCATAATTAAATCATATAGGCAAGATTTCTACCCAGTTTTAACAAAAGATATAAGCAAAACTCCCCCAACTTCACTAAATATCCCCAAATATGTTATTATAGAGTTATTACAGCCCAAAATATCAAATGAATTACATAATGATAATAATTACATTATAGGGAGCCTTCATAGGCCTAAATAAACCTGGGAACCAGGCCTTCCACCATAACAACAGCATAGTGATTCCTCCACTGTCCATTGGAAACAGGTTTCTAGTGTGTCAAAGTTCCCGAGGGCCTCAGGGACCCCGCGCAATACTCTCACCAGAACCACACATTCAGAAAGCAGTTCATAAGAGATTGGAAAACCAGCCCACAATGTGTCAGAGTTCAGAGGAGTCTCATGTGGACCCTAGGCAGTTCTCACAATAGGGTGGTTGAGAACCTAAGGGACTAGGAGTGGGGTTTTAAAATCAGTACATGGAAGGGAGAAGGGGCAGGTTATAAAACAGTTTGATTTCAGAAGAAACAAAGTTTAGAACACAGAGTTGCAGGCAAAACTGCACCAAGAAGCAAACAAAGTTCATATTTAACACATAGTTCAAATAAATTGAAGTCTAGTTAAGCTAAATACTCATTCTAGTACTTAAGACAATCATGGCTTAATCACATAAACAATTAGGCAAAAACAGTTAAAATGGCTAGACACATGAATTAAGCAGACAAGGCACATGAGTTAAGCAACAAACTAATTGATTACATGTTTATAGTGTGCAAAATTCAAAACAAGTGTAAGATTAGTGCATGAAACAAATTAAACCTTAAGCTAACTTATGAGAGGATTCATATTATTCGAAACAACTTAATCCTAAATTAATAGTGTTACTCAATAGGATCATAGAATCATGTAAAGGACAGAATTATACTGGGAATTAAAGCATTCTAGTCGAGCAAAGCATAAAGAATGAAATTACAAAGGGTTCAGGCATACCAGTTAAGTGAGAAAGTAAGTAAATATTCCACAACAGTCAAACTCCAGAACCACTTGGCCTTGGCTTTCAGCCGGCCAAGACCAGAGACACTTGGAATAGAAATCAGAATAAGAGAGCCTAAGTTCTTAGTGAGAATCTGAGAGTTCGAGTCTGTCTAAGGGGAGAGGGAGAAGGGGTTTAAATAGCACTGAATTAAGCAGACAACTAAGGTAATAAGTCAATCATACATAATTAAGAAATGAAAATAATTCTAGAATCAATTGAAGTCGGAGTTCACTCAATTAGTAGAACATAACAACATAAAATCAAGCAAGTACTACTTAAATTAGGAAAAATATTGTACAAAATCAATCAGTATTCAAATGCCGGGTCAAATAAGGTAACGGAATAATGAAAACAGGTAAATCGAACCAAATTGGAAATATCAGTACCATACAAAAAGGAAATACTAAAATCTCGGTAAAAGATTTCAAAACCCTAATTTTTTGGGGTAAACCATAAAATCAGCGGAGAAAATAAGGGTAGAAGTCACATGTTTCATGGAATGAACATAGAGGGGAACCTATTCACATAATCAAAATGATCGGGCCCTAAATAAAAGGTTCGAAACGCTAATTTAAGGTAAACTATAAAAATCGATAAAGTCAGAAGTAAAGAATCAAATGTTTTAGTAAAAAAATGAGTATCGACAGAGAGTTAATAAAGAAAAACATAAGATTGAACCAAATCTGGTCCGATTAAAGATAGTTTTAGGTAAGTAAAAGATTTAACGAAAAATAGGCCGATTGATGAGTAACAAAGTGAATATAGACGAAGAATAACATTAAAACATACTAACATTTAACCAAATTTGGTTCGAATCAAAGATCTGAAAACCCTAACTGAAAGATACGAAAATATTCGTACTCACAGAGGTTAGGATAAACACAGACAGAAATAACTAACAGATAAGAGATTTTGAGCCAGATTTGGTTCGAATCTCCCAAGATCTGCTTGCCATTTGAGGCAAGAGAGTAAAGTAACACCAAAGATGAGTAGCCGGTAAAGAAATAGGACCAAATAAGGTAAGGAATCGCTAAATGATTCCATTTCTGGATAGGAATCACGGGGAAATGAGAGTGCGACGCTAGGGTTTCAGAAGAGAAAAAGGGGGGATGGAGATGAGAGGAGCGTGAAGGCGGGTCGATGGGAAATGAATTAGGGTTAGGGGAGTTGGTATAATTAAAAGGGTGGGGTGATTGTCAGCCGTTGATCTTAAAGGGAATTGGGTCAGGATTTTGAAATGGGTATGGGTATGGGTATGGGTTTGATGGGAATGGGTATTGGATATGGGGGTATTGGGCTGGTGTATTAGGCTGGGATAAAGGGTAGGCTAGGTTAGAAATTAATTTAAGAAAAGGGGCTAGTTTTTAAATACTCAATTAAATCAGTAAAATAATTATAAAAAATAATTAATAAATAATAAAAATGTCAATTGCGCATGAAAATAATTTAAAATAATTACTTAGCATTAAAAATATAAAAAGTCACTTTTCTGTGTAAATAAAGTAATTATGCATATACGTGGCTATCATTGCAAAATATTACAATTATAACCTAAAGATGTAAATATAATTATACATAAAATGTTTAAATCTTAATATGAATATAAATGACAAAAATTAAATAATTAAAATTATTATAAAATTATTTGTGATGCAATTAATAATTGTTTATATAATAGAAATACAGGAATAAATTGATTAAAATATTTTAAAAATTATAGAAAATTATGGGAAAACACCTGTTGATGATCATGTACTATTTTAAAAGTATATATATATTTACAAAATATATATAGGAAAAATTGGGTATCAACACCCAGATTCCAGAACTTACTCTATTCAATCTTATATGTAATTTATAATTCCCACTTTCGAGTTCATATATAAATTCGTAGATAGTACTCTATTGTTAGCTACGCAATAAAATAATTAAGTGCAATATTGAATAAACAAATTAATATGATAAAATCAAGCAAAAAACAATCAACTATCAATTTACAATAGTCAAGAATGACCCATGACCCATAACCCCAGAATAACGAGGTTCTTAGCCACTCATGTTCATAACAATCATCAAAATATTATTTTCAAAAATAAAAGCTATGAATACTAGAAGAAGAATGGAAGAATTGATGAATTTTGTGCTCCTGAGTGTTGCGTACTTGTGTTTTTTCTCTAAAAGTCTCGCCTCCCTTGACAAAATAGATTTAGATTTGATTTTATATAACTTGGGGTCGTCTTATGTTCAAAATAACCAAGCCCCAGGTGAAATAAGACAACTTCACCTCACCAGCACCCAGGGTAGCGTGAGACTCTAGCACTGGTGCTGGACATCCAGAGAATCTGTTTTGTGCGCCACAAGTAGCGCCCCATGGTGCCAGTGGCGCTATATTGTGAATTTTTCTCGTTCAATCTGTGTACATTCGTCCCTAATTGCCTCCGGATGATTTCTACGCATAAAAATACCACTAATTAGCATAAATCGTTACATTACACATCCGAAATCCACGAAACATCAGTAAAATGCGAGGTAATATGCATATGAATATACATACTTTATGCTGAATATCAGCAATCTAGGGAATATTCAAAACTAATACAACTACTGAATGAAAGATATAGACAAAAATAATAAACAAGGTAGAGGGAGACTCATGTTCTGCAGATCATAGCAAGGCAAGCAGCAGTCTCTGTAGAAGTGCGGCAATGCGCCTGTGTGACCACTAGTAGTACTTGTCTCATTACCTGCACATTTAGTGCAGAAGTGTAGCGTGAGTATGAAATATAACGCCTACTCAGTAAGTATCTAGTCTACCCTCAAAGTAGTGACAAGGGGTCAACTTGACACTTACTAGTGGTCAAACAGTAGTAGAAATACATAAAGTAGACATGGTGAGTGTACAACAAGTGGAAACGAAGCAAATAAAAGTAATTACAGTAATTTCACACATGAGTCTATATCAAATCACTAAACATGTCATAACCGGCCTTGAAGGAGCTAACTCAACTGTTACCAAACCAAATCCAATCTCAAATATTAAGCACGAAGCTGCCGAGGCGAACAGATCGATCCATAGGAATAGTGGTACTCAGTACTACCGAGGCGGACGACTTGATCCCATAGGAGTAGTATTACCATACTACCGAGGAGAATAGCCCGATCCCATAAGAATTGTGTTATCATACAGCCAAGGCGAACGACCCGATCCCATAAGAGAAATTTAATTCACTTTTGAGGCGAACGACCCGATCCCATAAGAGTAGAGAAATATACCTCGCTCGCGGAAGTATATGCGAGTTGAGAAGACACAGATTCCATAGTTCATCAGATATTTCCCAAGTTTTCCAAAATAAGAGACTTAGTCGGTATCTTTATTCAAATCCCTAATCTCAATCATAATCAAGAAAATCAATACACAGGATAGGTACAAATAGCACAGTTAAAAGCATAATGTGAATCTAAGTCTACCCGGACATATCATGAATATAGCTAAATACGGACTCTTGCACCTCGTGTGTACCCAACTCCCCTAAATAAGTAGCACACAACAATTAATACACCTAAGGATATAAGTTCCCTCTTACAAGATTAGGCAAGAGACCTACCTCGATTCCAAGTCCACATGCGGCTCTTCAACCTCATTAGAGCTCCTCAAACCACGTCGAAGGACTCCGAAACTAACCAAAAGCCGCTAAACTAATAAATATATGCTCAAAAGTTCATAATTTAGCTATTAAACTAATTTTCCAACCCAATCCGGAAAGTCCATAAAAATCACCCCCTGCCTATGTGCCTGTATTCTGAAATTTTTTGAAGATAAAGGTTACCATGACCGCACGAACTCAAATATATAATTTATTCCTAATTTCATAATAAATTTCATGGTCAAATTCCATTTTTACCAAACCCAAGCTTTCCAACCAAATCCCACAATTTTCACGTTAAAATCTACACATAATACATGCAATTAACTCAAAAATGGGTAGAACTCACTTACCTTATGATGCTCGATGAAAATCATCTCAAAAGAGCTCTCAAAACTAGCCTACCCAAGTGAAAATGAAAGAAAATGAGTCAAATCCCGTATTCAAAATCGAACTGCTCAGGCCCGCTCATCTTCGTGATCGCGGAAAGAGCATCGCCATCGCGAAGGCCATCTCCTCCTAGCTGCCCAGTCACTCATTGTGTTCGCGTACTCGTGGTCATGTTCGCGACGCTCAGCTGCCCCAACCCTTCGCATTCAACCACTCGTGTTCGCGAAGGCCTCCTTCTTCGTGTACGTGAGAGCCTCCTCGCATTCGCGAAGAGTAAAATCGGGGCCCTTCAAGATCCTTCTTCACGATCGTGGGACAATCATCACGATCGCGAAGCACACCAACATTTTCCGCCAAGTTCAAACATGCTCTGGGTGATCTGAAACACACCCGAGCTCCCCCCCTCCCCCCTCCCCGGATCCCGTCCAAATACACCAACAAGTCCTTAAATACATTGCAAACTTAGTCGATGCCTTGTAACACATAAAACAACACCGAAATAAAGAATCTCACTTCAAAACCTTATTAATCAACTTCTAAGCTTCAAACTTATTTCAACCCACTCCGAACGCGTCGAAACATACTTAGACAACTCGGAATGACGCCAAATTTTGCGCATAAGCCATAAATCACCATACAGACATATTCCTAGGATCGAAATCCCAAATGGACCTCGATTACATTAAATTCTACTTTAAACCAAATTTAAAGAACTTGAAAACCTTCAAGGATCCAACTTTCAACATTAAGCGCCGAAACGCTACCGAGTAACCTGGAACTCGATCCGAACATACGCCCAAGTCAAAAAAATTATCATACAAACCTATTAGAATCATCAAATCCCGGTACCGAGGTCGTTTACTCAAAATATTGACTCAAGTCAAAATTGACCATCTTAGGCGACTATTAATGAACTAAGTGTTCCAATTTCAACCAGAACCAACCATCCCTTCAAGTCATAAAATGGTAAAATCATATATGGGAAGTAGTAATTAGGGGAACAAGGATCTATAAAGTAAAACGACCAGTCAGATTGTTATAGTGAGTTTGTTATAGGGAGTTGTGACCATTTAAATATTCTTTGAAGACGCAATTTGTCTTTTAGTTTAAGGTTTCAAGTTATGGTATTAGCTTAAGGTTATTTGAGGTTGTTTCTGCAGAAATAAAGTATTCATTTTAATTTCACTCTGACTTATTTTTCAGTTAGACCAATTGGAAATGGGCATGCTCAGATCACATTGGATGTAATTTCCATGCTACACATCCATACTTGATTTATGTCATTTGGTTATGTTGATTTTTGTGATTAAGGAAGGTTTACTTATGACAAATGTAATAAAATTCCCCTTGGTACAACACTGGCATGGTTAATGGATGAGATTGTTTGGAGATACTTTGGTTTACGATAGCAAATATTTTTCAGCTCATAAGGTGATATACAATTACAAAATTATATATGCATATTGGTTAATTTGTCCACGCTTCGCGCGGTAATAAAATAGGTTATTGCATTTTAAAATATAGTAAAATATTTCAAAAAATCTTACTTATTCTTTTTGATTCTTCAAATTCNATATATATATATATATATATATTTAATAAGCATGTAAAGTAAGAAAAGAATCAAGAATTTTGATCTCTTTAATTTATAGAAATATTTGAACAGTTCGTTGAAGAAACTTCTTACTGAATGAGAAAGTTTTTAATATTTGAAGAGGATTAATACATTATCGTTATTCCTAAAGGTCAAATACGGAGTGTATTCTATTTTTAGAACAACGTCAAAGTTTCTTTTGTTTGAGAAAGCAAAAATATTAACCGGAATATGATATGTGAAATATGCTGCAAATAAAAGCAAACTCCATCAAACAAAATATGAACCGGGTTTATTTTCTTTAAAGTAAGTACATATCAATTTTTATATTATTAAGAAAGATAAATTAACTTTTAAGCAACACCATTTAGTATTCACATTCCAAACCGAGAAATGTACCTAACAATCAAAACGAAAAGATAAGATAGAAAACGCAAGTACAAAAGGATAATTTCTAAAATTATTTTAGGAAACGAAATTTCTAAAGATTAAAAGAAATTTGAAAAACAAACTAATGCGAGACTAAAATTCATAGTTTAACATGTGATATACCTTACATTTTATGCGCATTAATGAT
>ML360317.1:0-148697 GCA_005239505.1 Nicotiana paniculata | reverse complement strand
CCTTTTCGACTCTTGCACGTATTTTCCGACGTTTATGCTCTCATTTAGCTCGGCTTCCATTTCCAACTCACCTGCACATTAAATAAACTCCATTAGGCACTCATGACGTGTATTTTTATCATTAAAACACATAAAATGCAAGGTATATAATGCTAAAAATCATGAATTCTAGCCACGCATCACTTACCATCTGATATGAGGTTGCCCAATAGGGGCCTTCCCATCGATTATAGATCAATGGTGGTGAAAATAATGTAATATTGTTTGTATATATATATATATATATATATATATATATATATATAGACTCTCTACTCTCTTGGATGAAAGAAGACAAAACTAAACTGAATATCGAGTCCCCGATAAGGGAGAATACTGTAATTCGTGAGACTAGGATAATGTGAATAAATTAAGAAATACGAAATTTTCTTTAAGTCTCGTTATCAAACACATGTCGTCATGGGATCATTCCAAAATGAAGGAAATGTTTAGCCTTAACATACCTGAGCCAATTCTCTTGACAATCACTCTAACATACGTCAATTGTGACACCATGTAACGGCGGATCTAAGTAGGGAAAAATCCGTATGATATTATTGATAAATATTGCACCGTACTCCCTTAGAATCGCAAAATCCTATCGCTATTATGCAGTATAACTTCGTATGAACTATTTTCTTAAGATCGTTACATTGCTTTGCTGCTCAAGAAATTCTCTAGCAGCATCCCCCTTTCAATTAAATGAGTTATACTAATATTCTGGTAGTAGCAGAGAAAAGGAAATAGTTTCACTTTGTCTCCAAAAAGTGACATGATTACGTGGGACTTTTTGATCGCACATGAGTTATACTTTTGATCAAATGTGTTGTCAAGCCCCCAGCTAGCTAATCATAAGAGAACCCTTTGTTTACCTAGAAAATGGTAATGACAATTATATTTGATTATGTGGTTCTAAAAATATGTGATTTATTTTTATACTAGTAAACGTGAGCTAGGAGAATAAGATAAAAGTAAGGAAAAATTGTGATATGCAAACCAAGTTGTTATAGAACAGGGTCTCGAGGTGGCCGAGGTAGGGCCTCGATGTCAAGCTATAAAGCCTAACAGAGGTTGTTCGACGGAGGAATAACAGTACGGAGGGCCTAGAGGATAACCCTTTATGATCAATAATGAGAAATAAATGAAGAAAAATTAACGAACACAATTAATGAAAGGCAATAAATCCGTAGAACAAATGTTGAGTATGTTAAGAAGGCAGAGAATGTTCTTGTTGTATTCAATATTCATGTTCCCAAAAAAATGACAAGGATCCCCTTTATATAGGAGGGGGAATCCCAACATAATACATGTGTAATTGTTACAAAGAAATGCAGCTGGTACAACCATTTAATAGCTTGTTACGGATTTGTACAATTCTTGCAGACTTGGTCAGCTCTAGCCACGTGCCCTTGGAAATTTCCTGTCTTTCCACGATGGTCAATGATTTATACTGCATCGGGGTCGAGCATAATGAGCCTTTGATGCTCTCCCTCGAGGAATACACCTCGGGATCAAACAATGAGTTCCACTTCGGGCTCCTCGAGGTCAATCATGGGGTGCCATAACGATCCTGAAAATCGGATACCCCAATTTTGGCCGTGCACAGATAGTCCCCGCGTTTCTTAGAGTGAGATGATAAGAAACTATTTTGAATTTTTGGCTTTTCGATACCTTCGTCATGATGTCAGTCATGTGAGGTCATCAACTGATGTGACAAAAATGTTTGCAGAGAGCACGGTTCTCAAAAAGCCCCTGAACCGTATTTGTTGCCCTTTCAACTTCTCCAATCTGCTTTAGAGAAACCTCTATAAATACTCCAACCCTTGTTTTCTCAAATTGTCACCCTTTGCAACATCTTCAAATAGCAGCTTCTGCTTTCGTCCCTTCTCTGCGCTCACCTCTTCACTAGTTTTCTCCTTCTTATTTTGCAATTTTAACATAGTCATGGTCAAAACTTCTAAGATGGTCTCTCAAAAGGAGAAAACCCTTTCTTCTTCATTCTCATCCAAGAGCGAAACGACACTTCCCCCTCGTGTTGAGGGGCGCCTACCCGGACCCTGCGAAACATCATCTGATTTTTAGGAAGATAAATCTTCCTCGGTAGCAGGCCAACACGAGCCCAAGTCTCGATATATTAGTCTGGTAACCAATAACGAAGAGGCGGAGGTTGATTGCCATTGAGAGAAGGTTGTTCAAGTGAAGGTCCCTCCTTTCGAAGGAGATATAACTATCTATGGAGCTGGTTGGGCCATTCCTTGGTGGAGAAAAATAACTGGAAGATATTCGTTCATGTCCCGGATAAATTTTGATGTTGGGAAATGCTTCACCAACTCTTCTTTTCCCTGTATTCGAGTCCAAGTAACTTCACATATATGTTACACTTTTTTTAGGCAAAAATTCCTGCGGGAGTCTTAATGTCTTCCCACTTGAATTTCTCGAGTGCTTTCCTAATTTCAGGGGCAGCACACCTTGTTGTGATGAATTTGTGAGACGTCGGAAAATACTCCGAAGGGGAATGGGCGTTGTCTAACAGATGCTACTGATGCTCGGGGGGGCTTGCGATTGAGAGAAGGGAAGCAATGAGTATGCCCGATGCAGACCCCTGAGGGAGACACTCGAGAGGATTCGTGATAAGGGCTCCAATCTCTCTGAGGAGATAGAGCAGGCTAAGTGATGTGCCGAAGAATTTTGGCACATTTAATACCAAATTGCTTAGATTTTAGCTTGTTTTTAAGTGCATTTATCTTTTATACTTATGGACTTTTGATGTTTTGCAGTGCATGAGGGTTGAAACTCAAGAATAGTAAAAGAGATCAAAAATCTGAAAAGGATAAGAAAAAGACAAGATACGATCGCATAATCAACAAGGGGGGACCAGATATCTTCTATGCGGACCGCATAGTTCAACAGATTGTTTAGAAAAAATTCAAGTGCAAAAATGCGGTCCATTATGCGATCACATAACTGGTTTGCGAGCCGCATAATTGACCGCAAACCTCCAATGCCAAAAGCTGATCTCAGAAATGTGATGCAGTTGTGCGGTCGCATAGCAACAATGCGGACCACACATCATGAATGCGGCGACGCACGTGGAAACTAGGGTTTGTATCTGCGATGGCTTCGTGAAGAATGCGAACCACATTCATGTTATGCGATAGGAATGCAGTCGCATAGTTGACCTGGAAGGGAAATTTTGTCCGTTTTTCACCTCGAATATTAGCCCACTATAAATAGATTTATTGGGGTTTTGTGGGTCATTCTTGTCTGGCTTTTGGGCTACAATACACTCATTGAATATTCTTCTCTTTTGGAAGCTTTAGAAGTGAAGATTCTTGTATTTTGTAAGCTTTATGACATTTATTACTCTCATTTTTTTTTCTTTAAGCGTGAGTAGCTAGCTTTAAATACTAACGTTGTGGACCCTAAATGGGTGTTATATTATTGGGTACTTAACATTGAATATATATATAATGGTTGGTTGATATTTATTTACTTCTCATTATTCATTGATTGTTGGTGGTTGCAAACATTAAAAAGTGCCATTAAATCCTTTCTTTACTTGGAAAAGTGAGTTAGGATTGGTAGGAGTAAATATCAAAGACTCAAGGCTTTAAACCTTGTTTAATAGAATCTCTTAGGAATAAGTGGGTTTTATTTGGCATAAAGTGATTGCTCTTCATTATAACTCTGTTATATTTGGAAAAATCATAAAGAAGAAATACTACCCAATTATTGGAAAATATTGGGTAGTCATTTATAAATCATTTGCATATCTAAAGGGCCTTCCATTAGAAATATATCATATTAATACCTATTAGCATTACATTTCATTGATGGGGACACAACCTTGGTTTAGTTAATCAAATTAATTACAATGTTAATTAATCATAGTTGTCACTATCTCGATCAAATTACCACACAATCTACTCCCATATTCTTGTTACAATTAACGGAATAGAGATACGATTTGAGTTAAGATTCACTCTACCAAAGTAAACTTTTCATGCCTATTCCCTATGGGATACGACCCCAACCTTTTTGGGTTACTATATTTGACATCGACCGCTTTACACTATTTTAAGGTGTAATTTGAGTGTATCAAATTTTGACATTGTTGCCGGGGAATACGGTTTTGAGAGATAGTGTGTACTTTAAATTATATCTTTTTATGTTCCATCACACGTTGCTCATTTTTTTTGGTGTACTAGGTGACAATGGCCAACGTTGATTACGAGGAAGAGGAGAACCCTTTTCCCAACATCGAAGAATTCCTTGATGATACCAATGCTATCCTCCCTCCGGTGGTTGGTGCCTCTACATTCAAAGTGGTTTATGGGATGATTCTAATGCTAAAAGCGGAAGGATTATTCCATAACTCAACGGATCATGATCCAATGCAACACCTAAGGAACTTCTTGGGTGTATGCTCCATGCACAAACAAACTAATGTGATGGATTATTCTTTGAGGTTGTGGGTGTTCAAGTACTCGTTGGCGGGAGAAGCGAAAATGGCTTCAGAACTTACATCCTCAATCTATCACATCATGGCATGAGCTTGTCCGAGCCTTCTTAGCAAAGTGGTTCCCACATAGCAAAAAATCAGAGTTCAGAGATAAAATATTTTTCTTCAAGCAATTTCTAGGGGAGCACTTACACGAGGCATGGGACCGGTTCAAGCTATACCTAGTGAGATCGCCAAATCATGGGTTCCTAGATCATATTTTGATAGAGAAATTCTATATGGTTTTGGACCCACTATCCCAGTCCATTGCTAAAAATGCCGCAGATGGGTCATTCATGGACAAGTCATTTGCTAGGATTACTCAAATTCTAGACAAAATGGCAAAGCATAATCAAGCATGGCACTCAGAGGATGCTAGCGGTGGAATTTCCTATGGTACTCCCTCTCTTACCAACATGATTAAAGACAATCAAGAGAGAGACCAATTGATTGTCGATCTTGCTACCAACATTGATGTGTTGACAAAGATGTTCACTGAGAGTCAAACAAAAAAGGTAAATTTGGTGGAAGACATGCAATCGATGGGAAGTCAAGATTTTGAAGAAGCAAATTATGTCCAAAATTCTCAAGGTGGCTTCCACCAACAAAAAAATTGGAGGCCAAAACCGCAAGGGAAATGCCAACAAAATTGGCGAATTGATCAAGGCGGTCAAGGATCTTGGAACAACAACAACAATTATGCCAATAGAAGTTCCAAACCTTATGTTCCACCAAGAGGGCAATATTCCAACTCCTCACAATACAAGAGGGGCGGTCGAATGAGTCCAAAATGGAAGGGATGCTAGAGAGAATCTTGCAAAATCAAGAGCGAAGTGATGCAACAATGAAGAACATGTCTGAGGTAGTGGGATCACAGACCACCTACATTCAAAATCTTGAGATGCAAATGAGAGATTTGTCACGAGAAAAAATTCCCAAGCTAAAGGGTATTCTTCCGGGTGACACTATTGTCAACCCAAAAGGTGGTGCAAGCGGACCATCTTCTCATTGCACACCACTAGAAGCGGTAAGATGCTTCAAGATGAAAGCGAACAAGTGGCTGATGTAGAAAATCTTGATCAAGAAGTGGAAGGACAAGTTGAGTTGCCGGTTGTTATTGAAATTGAGAAGTCCTCCCAAGAGGTAAAAATCCAAGAAGCAAAGAATGGAGAGGTTAAGTAAAAAGTGAAGGAGACCCCAAAATCTCCTCCACAAATTCCTCGACCTACTCCTCCATTCCCTCAAAGGCTTGCACGAAGGGTGGACGATGGAAAGTTTGAAAAGTGCTATGACATCTTGAAACAATTGTCGGTAAACATCCCATTCTTGGAGGATTTCCAAGAAATGTCGGGGTTTGCCAAATACTTGAAAGATTTTATGACCAAGAAGAGAACTACAAAGAATGAAGTGGTGAACTTGACTCATCGGGTAAGCTCGATAATTTCTACGACCATCGTTGAGAAAAAGGGAGACCCTAGAGCATTCACTATCCCATGTACCATCGGGTTGAGAGACTTTGCTAGAGAACTTTGTGATAACGGGTCTAGCTTAAATTAGATGCCTCTTGCTATCTACAAGAAAGCGGGATTGGGGTTTCCAAGACCCACTAACATGAGATTGCAAATGGCCGACCGATCAATTAAGAAACCCGTGGGCATTGTTGATGATGTCTTGGTAAAGGTGGGGAAGTTCCTCCTCCCGACCAATTTTGTCATTTTGGATTGTGCGGTAGACAAGGAGATTCCTATCATCTTAGGAAGACCATTCCTTGTGACGGGAAGAGCTTTAATGGACTCGGAACGACATGAAATCAAGTTCCGAGTGAATGATGACGAAGTTACCTTCCAAGCTAGCAAGGGTTTGAAATTGACAAGTGCATACGAAGGAATCTTGGTCATTGAGGTAGTTGATGAGGTTGAAGATGCTATTGAGATGAAGATGGAAGAAGAATTCCCCGGCGAGGCTTTGGCAGAAATCTTGGTGAACTTTGATGATGAGGACATTGAGGGGTATGTTGAAATAGTGAACGCATCGGAAGGATGTGGGTCCTATACATATGAAACAAAGAAGCTCTCTCTTGACTTAGAGAATCAAGCTATTCCTCACGAAAAACCTTCAATCATTGAGCCACCACAACTTGAGCTCAAACCACTTCCATCACACTTGAGGTACAAATTTCTCGGTTCTAATAACACTTTACCGGTAATCGTTTCATCTTTGTTGAATGATGTGCAGGTTGATGAATTGTTGAATGTCTTGCGGGAGCACCGACAAGAACTTGGATGGGAAATTTCCAACATCCGAGGAATCCCCGTCGGGATATGTGAGCACAAAATTAAATTAGAAGAAGGGAGCAAGGAAAGTGTGGAACATCAATGAAGGTTAAATCCTTCAATGCAAGAAGTGGTCAAGAAAGAAATTATCAAATGGTTGGATGCCGGGGTTGTCTACCCCATTGCGGATAGTCCATGGGTGAGTCCGGTACAATGTGTACCAAAGAAGGGGGGTATGACGGTGATTCACAACGAAAATAATGAGCTTATCCCCACACGGATGGTCACCAAATGGATAGTATGCATGGACTATCGGAAGCTCAACAATACCACGTGCAATGATCATTTCCCTATGCCTTTTATTGATCAAATTCTTGATCGGATACCGGGAAGATCTTTCTATTGCTTCCTCGATGGGTATTCCGGTTACAATCAAATCAATATAACCTTGGAGGACCAAGAGAAGACCATATTCACTTTCCCGTATGGGACATTTGCCTTTAAACGGATGTCGTTTGGTTTGTGAAACGCTCCGGCTACCTTTCAACGATGCATGATGTCCATCTTCTCTGACATGGTGGAATATTTCCTAGAGGTCTTCATTGATGATTTTTCGGTGGTCGGTGACTCTTTTGAGCATTATCTTGATAACCTTAGACAAGTTCTCAAGAGATGTGAGGAGACCAACTTCGTGCTTAATTGGGAAAAATGCCACTTCATGGTGGACGAAGGCATTGTCTTGGGGCACAAGATATCAAAACATGGCATTGAATTTGACCGGGCAAAGATTGAAATTATATCTAAACTTCCTCCACCAACATCGATAAAGGGTGTTCGAAGCTTTCTAGGGCATGCCGGATTCTATCGGCGTTTTATCAAGGACTTCTCTAAAATTACAAATCCTATGTGCAAGATCCTTGAGAAAGACGCCAAGTTTGTGTTTGATGAAAAGTGCCTCAAGGCATTTGAGGAGCTCAAAGCGAAGCTCACCACGGCACCCATTATTGTCACACCGGATTGGTCTCTTCCATTCGAGCTCATGTGTGATGCCAGTGGTGTAGCAATTGGAGCAGTCTTGGGTCAACAACATAGCAAGGTTCTTCATCTGATTTATTATGCAAGAAAGACACTCAATGGTGCGCAAATGAGCTATATGGTGACGGAGCAAGAGCTTCTTGCTACTGTGTATGCTTTCAAAAAATTCCGAGCTTATTTGTTGGGATCCAAGGTGTTGGTCTACACCGACCATGCCGCTAACCTCATGGTGAAGAACGATGCCAAACCAAGACTAATCCGGTGGGTCCTTTTATTACAAGCATTTGACTTTGAAGTCAAGGACCGAAAGGGCACCGAGAACCAAGTGGTGGATCATCTGTCTAGACTTGAAGAAGACGGACGACCAAAGGATGATCTTGATATCAATGATGCCTTACCTGATGAGCACACCTTGGAATTATCTTCTTCATCCACTCCTTGGTACGCTGACATTGCCAACTACTTGGTTAGTGACCTAATCTCGGATGATTTGGAAGCATACCAAAAGAAGAAATTCTTAAGAGAGTGTCGGCAATATTATTGGGAGGAGCCATTCTTGTTCCGTATCTGTGCGGACAACATTATTAGAAGGTGTGTTCCAGAGGAATAAATGATGCAAATACTAAAGGCATGCGATGACTCACCACAGTATGATGAACAGAGCAAGAGACTCCAAGAAACCAAACTATATCATAGATACGAAAGTTTTCCTACAAAAGGGTTGGTTATTGCCAAGCTACACTAAAATTTAATTTGCTTGTAGTCGCAAAGGTTTTCCTACCAAAGGGTCTGGCTTCAACAACCCATAAGGGACGGCTTGCCAAGCTACACAACTGTGAAAACTTTTGTACTACAATCAACTCAACTGTTAAAACTCAGAAAACATTCGTATTCATATACTTCTAAATTTCCTTCTTATTCTTTCTTTCGCATGGATGGAAAGGCCGGTCCATGTCTGAAAATAGAGTAAGAATACTCTAAGAAAGTTAGCTTGTTGTAGTACGAATGTTTTTTGAGTTTTAACAGTTGGGTTGATTGTAGTACAAAAGTTTTCTGAGTTGTGTAGGTTGGCAAGTCGTCTCTTATAGGTTGTTGAATCCAACCTTTACTTAGCCTTTGCCAAAAAATCATTTTCACCATGGACCCAAATTCGTTCATTAGTCCAACACAAACCAAAACGAGTCAAAGAATATGTTGCTGCTCAAAACTTGACCAACATTTTATTCTTACTACTCGAGTGGAATAATTTATTACCCTCCAAATTCCAGATGATTTTCCCAGACAATGGAGAGATCATAGTTTCACCCATATCCATTTTGGTGCTATCTGAATTGCTCTCACTTATTATGGAAGAAAAGGTCAACCTGTTTTTGCCCGACTTTCTCTTCTAGACACAAGACACTTGGAGTACCAACATGCAAATTTGGGTACTGCAGAAGTTACCTTGAATGCAGGGACTGTCTTCATAACTACCTTTCCAAATTTCAACATGTCCCTTTTTGACCCATACGTAATCGAAGCACTAAAAATCTAAGTCCAAATTCAAGATTCCCCAGTAGCCAAAGATTCTATCCAAGCCACTCTTCATCACCAAATGGCGTGGCGGGTCCAAAATCATGCCATGGATCTATGCCTTCCCGGAGGAGAAAATGCTTTACTCTTGAATATTGATGNATGAGCTTGTCAAAATTCTTCCCGATTCCTGGATCACAAATTATGAAAAGTTAAGGGAACCAGAAGAACATCTACAATTTGGTGAGCCAAGTTTTACGAAAAGAAATGATAAAACCGTTTCCATAAGCTTTGACCATTCCCATCTCAAATAACCAAATAAAACCATCTTTTATTGGCAAATGATCCAACCCAAAGACAAATATCCTGACCCTGACCCTGAAAGAGAACTTTTCTGGAATATACAAAGCATCATGGAAGAACATGATTGGTGTCAACATTTCGACAAAGAAGGAAAAAGAGTTTGGTGGTACAAATGCCCCTTTACGGGACACTGCCAGTGGGATCTCGATTGCGATTTCTAAGATTGTTTGGAAGATCCAATTGGAGAATATGATGAACACCACCAGCGTCACTGGGAAAGATTTGGCCTCAACGAGCCCAAACAAAAATCCAAGAAAAAGGGGAAAGCTACTGAAAAGCAATTCCAAGCCAGATATAAAAATAAAGACCCTTCGATTGGTTCATTAAGCCGTCCAGGTAAATATGAATTTCTTGTCAGCTACAAACCCCAAGAATGGCCAAAATTACTAGAAAAATTCACTCCAACTTGGGAAGATAGTGAAATCACCCCAGAATCCAAAAAGCCACTTGAACCTAAAATTCCAAATCGGACAGCGGAAAAAGTGTTTGAATGTGGTTATTATTGGCCGTCCATCTATCATAATTCCAACCAAATGGTCAAATCTTGTGCCTAATGTCAGAGGCAGGGATCAATCTCCAAGAGGCACGAAATGCCTATGCACTTTGTTTTGGAGGTGGAAATATTTGATGTGTGGGGAATTGACTTTATGGGCCCCTTTGTGATCTCCTGTGGTATGGAGTATATTCTGGTGGCTGTGGACTACGTGTCCAAATGGGTTGAAGATATTGCCTTCCCAAACAATGAGGCAAGGAGTGTGACTGCGTTCTTAAAGAAAAACATCTGCACGCGGTTTGGCACTCATAGAGCCATTATTAGTGATGGTGGGTCTCATTTCTACAACAAGGTTTTCACTGGGCTGTTAGAGAAATACGGTGTCAAGCATAAGGTGGCCACACCTTATCATCCCCAATCAAGTGTCCAGGTAAAAGTTTCCAACCGGGAGATCAATAACATTCTAGCAAAGACAGTCAATGCAAACAGGATTGACTGGTCAAGGAAGTTGGACGATGCATTGTGGGCACACCGCACAACATACAAAACTCCCATTGGTACTTCTCCATACCGGTTAGTCTTCGGTAAAACTTGCCATCTACCTGTGGAACTAGAGCATAAAGACATGTGGGCTCTGAAGAAGTTGAATTTGGACTGTACTGAAGCTGTAAACTTAAAGCTAACCCAACTTAACGAAATGGAGGAATTTCGTTTCCACGCTTATGAAAGTGCAACTATGTATAAGGAAAGAATGAAATTTGTCCACGACAAAAAAGATTTTGAAAAGGGAGTTCCAGTCCGGTGACTTGGTGTTGCTCTTCAACTCAAGACTCAAATTGTTTCGGGGCAAGCTCAAATCAAAATGGTCCGGTCCATTCAAAGTGGTAGATGTGTCCCCATTTGGTGCCGTGGAATTAGCATTTGAGGATGGGCTCCGCACTTTCAAAGTAAATGGCCAGCGCATCAAGTATTATTTGGGCACTGATGGAGAAAGACATGTGGTGGAGCGATTGGCTCTTAAAGACGGTCCATGCCCGACCGATGAATGAATCCAAAAGAATTCCAACTTCGTCATGCCGCGACATTAAACCCAGCGCTTCATGGGAGGCAACCCATGTGTGGTAACTCCCTTTTTGTCTTGTAAATTTCAACTTTTGTTAATTTTATTTGATTGAGAAATTTAAAGTGTGTGTTAGAGTGCAGGTGGTTCAAAAATTCACAAAATAGGGTAAAATTGCAAGTGAAAGAGAAGCTAAGAAAGAATGTCCAGTTTGCGACACAAATGCGATCGCATTTTCACTATGCGGATCGCATTGTCATCGCAAACCTGGACAATTAGTTTGGCACTTTTGGATGGCTGGAATGCGGTGCCAAGGTGCACTATGCGAATCGCATTTCAGTTATGCGATCGCATAGTGCGTCGCATTGTGAACCTTGGGTAACCTTAGCAATACCCCAACGCATAACTAGTATGCGGTTGCATACCAGGTTATGCTGCCACTTTCCCATCGCAATACGCCCAGGTAAGTCCTACTCTTTTCGCATATCTAACCATAAACGTCCACACTCATAGCACTCTTCACTTAAACAAAAACAAAACGAAAAAAAAAAGACAAATACGAACAAAGGAGATACAGCTTCATGGTTTCAAAGAGCCTAGCAAAGATCTGAGGATTCACCTTTCAAAATCGTTGTTGATCTTTCTTCATCCTCTGGTACGTCAACCTCTTCTAATCTCGATTTCTCATAACTTCTTTTAGTTTAGGTTATATTTCAGTGTACCCCCGTTCATGCTAGTGGGTATTTTCTTGCAATGGGTGGCGAACATCCTAAGAAACATGTTAAAATATTGCTTGTGGGTCATGAAATTAGGGTAGCCATGGTTAGGGTGAGAGAAGCTCTGAGAATGACGAGTTTTGCGGTCCGCATACTCGTTGCGCGGTCCGCATTTGCGTCGCATTCCAAACCCTAGGCAACCTGAGAAAGATGGTACAATGCGGCAACTCTGCGATCGCATAGTTGATATACGGACTGCAGAGTTGTCGCAGACCTCAACAATTGGGTGCCTAATGTAGCTTAGTGTTTGCGGTAGTTCTGCGATCGAAAATCCACCTTTGCGGTAGACTATGAGATCCCATAATATGATGAACTTTTCTTGCATCTGATTCTGCGATGACTATGGGAACCGCATAATGGGTATGTGATCGCATAAGTCATCGCATAATCAACCCTTCTCAGCACATTGTTACATTGCGACAGGTTTGCGGTCCGTATAGTGGTTATGCGATCGTATAACCTGTTGCATAGTATAATTTCTCAGTTAAGTTTTTCCTTATGTCTGCTACATCACTCACACGTCATTCTTTGCATATATGCCTCGCCAAAAACATACAGCTTCAACCAGTAAAAGGGCTTCCTCCAGCCGTCAATCACCACCGACAAAACGTTCACGACAAACACCACCCCAATCTATTGATGAAAGTCATTCCCAGTTGTTAATCTACAGGCTAAGGCAAGGCGGAAACACGGCGATGATTTCCAGCTTAGGTTCCCGCTCCCAGATTCTAGGACTCTGTATAGAGAGAGGCTCTTAAAATGGAAAATCCTGGCTGAGAAACAATTAAGTCTGAACAGCCTTCAGGAACAATACCCTGTAATTTTAGCAAACATCAAAGCTAGAAAGTAGGAGTGTTTCACTTCGTTGCCTGACGAATTTAATGAAATGGTGGTGTGGGAGTTCTATGCATCCTATGGAGCTTCCAGAACAGCTCACCACAAGCGCAACAAAATACCCTGTAATATTGTTGGTTGTTGCAAACATTAACAAGTGCCATTAAATCCTTTCTTTACTTCGAAATGTGAGTTAGGATTGGTAGGAGTAAATATCAAAGACTCAAGTCATTAAACCAATAGAATCGCTTAGGAATAAGTGGGTTTTATTTGGCATAAAGTGATTGCTCTTCATTATAACTATTTTATATTTGGAAAAATCATAAAGAAGAAATACTACCCAACTATTGGAAAATATTGGGTAGTCATTTAAAAATCATTTGCATATTTAAAGGGCCTTCCATTAGAAATATATCATATTAATACCTATTAGCATTACATTTCATTGATGGGGACACAACCTTGTTTAGTTAATCACATTAATTACAACGTTAATTAATCATACTTGTCAGTATCTCAATCAAATTACCACACAATCTATTCCCATATTCTTGTTACAGTTAACGGAATAGAGATACGATTTGAGTTAATATTCACACTACCAAAGAAATCTTTTCACACATATTCCCTGTGGAATTCGACCCCAACCTTGTTGGGTTACTATATTTGACATCGAACGCTTTACACTATTTTAAGGTGTAATTTGAGCATATCGCTAAGGCGGATGAGATTATTTCTAGGTTCCTCCTTTCTACCGATGATGAAGCCGATGCTGAAGACGAAGGGAAAGAGGCTGGCGAGGATGCTAGTCCCGAGGGGGTTGACGAAGGCAAGTTTCCTAAGGGAAAAAGACGAAGTCCTCAGTGATATAGACAGTCTAGGTTTTCTTTTGGTAAAGGGATCCCTGAGGGAGTGTTGTAAATATACCTTTGTACCACCATTTATACAAAGAGATCTTTCGTCTTGTTTTTTCCTAAACTTTCATTTTGCCTTCGTCTTTGATTTTGTTGTTTGAACTTTGATACTCGCCATTAAGGTCTTATAAGTTTGATCTTTCCTTATCGAGGTCTTATGATTAATCCCCGAGCTAAAAATGAACTGAGCCCTGGGGCATGCCTGATTAAAATCTCGGAGGCAGGCTCTCGAGGATATACAAGTAGGGGGCATCAATTTGCTTGTTGAGATCGAGAGGGTGAAGGCCTTAGAAGAGGAATCAACGGTCCCTCTTACCTCTAATGGTGACTCGAGCAGTGGCTCATAAGATGATGAAGACGAAGGCGAAGTCCCCGAAGGAGAGGAGGTCGTTGAAGATTCGGGGGCCAATGGCCGAATTGTTAAAGGCACAACCTCTGAGGGAGCCATTGGAGGAACAACCTCGGTGGTAGATTAGGTTTTTATTCGTTCTCTTTTTTGTGTAAGCGCTGATGTATGAGCCTTATAAATATGACTCCGTGAACCTTCACTATATATGCTAAGGCCTTTGTTCTTCGTCATTTCTTGTCTTTCCTTTGCTCCATGACGCTTGTTGATAAATGGTCCAAAAATTTTGATTATAAAATTAATCCTCAGGTGTTTTCTCTCGATGAGAAACCGATAATGATCGATAGTTGAACATTTGAGGCTAAGTACCCGAGTCAAGTTTGACTTGAGCTCGTCGATCCTTAGGTTTTTGAATCGTCCTCGAGGCCCTTTAGGCTGGCCCTTGGGCTCTTTCTTAGATCGGCCATGAGGCTCTTTAAGCTGGTTCTTAGGCTCTTACGCATTATTTGGAGATGATATGATCGAAGCTCTTTATGTTTGGCCGTATCCTTTTAGTCCCCAGGTGAGGTAGTCTCGGCATCTATATCGAGCGTATGCCTTTTTAGGGGTCTTACAAGTTCGAATATATAGCCTTGACTTAATGTCGAGATTATTCCTTTTTGAGGTCTTACAAATTTGGTCATGTCTTGTTGAGGTCTTACAGATTTGGTGTTGCCTCATGGAGGGCTTATGTTTTTTAGCATGCCTCTTCAAGGTCTTACAAATTTGACATTGCCTCATGGAGGGGTTATGTTTTTTAGCATGCCTCTTCGAGGTCTTACATATTTTATATTGCCTCATGGAGGGCTTATGTTTTTTAGCATGCCTCTTCGAGGTCTTACAAATTTGATATTGCCTCATGGAAGGCTTATGTTTTTTAGCATGCCTCTTCGAGGTCTTACATATTTGATATTGCCTCATGGAGGGCTTATGTTTAGCATGCCTCTTTGATGTCTTACAGATTTTATATTTCCTCATGGAGGGCTTATGTTTTTTAGCATGCCTCTTCGAGGTCTTTCATATTTGATATTGCCTCATGGAGGGCTTATTTTTTGAGCATGCCTCTTCTAGGTCTTACAGTTTCGATATTTCCTCATGGAGGGCTTATGAGATGTTTTCTCATGGAGAGCTCACGAGATGTTGTCGATTACAGTCCCCGAGTGTTCAGGAGTTTTTGGCCCTGGGGTCGTTTCTTGTGAAAGTAGCAAACATATGGCAGCATAAAGCGTTTTGATGATAATATGTACTCCTTAGATTAATTGGTACAAGCCTACATGTTTTCACCATCGAGGGTTAGATTATCCTACGCAAACACGATTCATTCGACTGTTTGGGCCGATACATCATTCTCCTGTCGAGACCCTTTTGGGCATATTTCAGTTCGAGGAGGTAATCTTCTGTGGGGATGCCCCCCAGTATTTGAGGTTGATTGGAGAGAAGCCTTGAATACTTCATGAGTTCTCCTTAGGTATCATATGGATGTTTCCTCGTTAAAAACCTCATCGGCAAAAACCATTTCGGAAAAAATCTGATCTAAGGGAAAAAGAGTGCAACACATGCTTTAAAATCGAAGGTCTTCGAGCTGGAGGGTGCTTCCATTCATCTCAATAGAACACCTTCACATGAGTTATTAGAAAACATAAATAATAAAAGTAAGGGGTTATACCTTAACTGTGGTAGCCGAGGACGCGACACGGTCTTTCATTCGTCAATCCAGGTGCAGCCGGGAACGTAGTTTGTGATTGCCACTTGGTTGTTTGCTTGTCCTTTGGATCCTTTGATGCAGAAGGCGTTGATATTGGTGTCACATTGTGCACTGCAAACATCTCTCTTGCTTCATGCTGCTTCCCGTATACTATTTTTATTCCGTCCTTCGTTTGAAATTTCATATTTGATGAAGGTTTGATGGCACTGCTTTCATACAATGTAGCCACGACCTCCCGAGTAAGGCAGTGTACCTCATGTCACCTTCGATGACATGAAACTTGGTATCTTGGGTTGTACCTTCCATGATGACCGGGAGGGTGATCTCTCATTTTGTTGTCTCGCTCGCCATGTTGAATCCGTCAAGAACTCGAGAGGCGGGCTCGATTTGGTCGAGCAGCCCGAGTTGTTCTACCACCCTTGAACTGATTATGTTGGCCGAGCTACCTGGATCCACGAGCGCACGTTTAATTTGAAATTTATTCAAAAGAAAAGAAATTACCAATGCGTCTTTATGAGTCTGAGATAGGGTCTCGATGTCTTCTTCGCTGAATGTGAGAGCGTCCTCGGGTATGTAACTCCGAGTTTGCTTTTCCCTGGTGATGGATATTCTCCTTCGCTTGACGAAGGATCCCTGCGGAGTGTCGATCCCTCCAATGATCATCTGGATGACGTGTTGTGGTTCTTCCATTTCGTTTTTCCTGTTCGCCTCTCTTTCCCGAAATTGATTTTTAGCTCGGTCGCTGAGGAACTCTCGAAGGTGCCCTTTATTGATCAGTCGAGCTACCTCTTCTCAGATCTATCCGCAATCCTTGGTCCTATGACCGTGAGTGCCGTGATATTCGCACACCAAGTTAGGGTTCCTTTGCGAAGGATTTGACAGTATGGGTTTTGGCCATCTAGTATCTTTGATTTTACCTATGGCTGATACGATGACTGAAACATCAATGCTAAAGTTGTACTCAGATAACCGGGGTGCCTCCACCAGCCCTATTCGCCTGTCAAACCCGGCTTTTCTCACGAGTCCCTGGGAATTCTGACCTCGATCCATCTTTCGATCGTTATGAGGTATATTGCTCCTTGGGGCGTTTCTTTGATCTTCGATGTACGGTTGGTACCTTTCCTAACTTGCCCTTGGTTCTCTTTCTGGAAACCTTGATTCCTTCTCTAAGAGCCTTCTAGGGTATACTGAGCCCGAGGGGGCTCCCAATTGGTCTTCCTAGACCCTGATCTTTTGCTGATACCTGTTGTGCACATCCTCCCAAATTACGTCGGGATATTCAACCAAGTTTTGATTTAGCTACTTGGAAGCTATCGAGCTCCGTTCATTCAAGCCCTGATTGAAGGCCAGCACTGCCTAGTCATCAAAGACTGGTGGTAATTCCATTCGCTCCATTTGAAAGCGAGATACAAATTCCCTTAGCATCTCGTTTTCTCTTTGTTTTATTTTGAGGACGTAGGACTTCCTCGTAGTGACTTTGATGGCACCGGCATGTGACTTTTTAAAAGAGTCTGCCAACATGGCAAACGAATCTATGGAATTTGGGGGTAGGTTATGATACCACATCATGGCCCCTTTTGGCAGTGTTTCTCCAAATTTTTTCAATAGGACAGACTCAATCTCGTCATCTTTTAAATCTTTCCCTTTCACAGCACAAGTATAGGCGGTAATATGCTCATTGTTGTCCGAGGTCCCGTTGTACTTCGGGAGATCGGGCATTCTGAACTTCTTGAGGATGGGCTTCGGAGCCGCGCTTGATGGGAATGGATTTTGCACGAACTTCTTTGCATCTACACCCTTCAGAATCGGGGGCGCTTCCGGGATCTAATCGACCCTCGAGTTATAGGTCTCCACCTTTTTGTCGTTAGCTTCTATTTTCTTTTCGCCTGATTCAATTCTCTTTGTGAGTTCTTTGAGCATCTTCAAAATAGTGGAGTCGGCTGCTGATCCGTTGTTGCTCGACCTTTCCGGTGCCTACTCGATTCGAGGAGCCATTTCCGGCGGTGCTGTGCTTGGGGTTTTTTGGTGGCTTTGTAGCTGAGGAATAGCCACTTGTTGCGCCTGTAACATTTAAAAAATGAGATGAGGCTAACTTCTTTTTCCTCCCGACCTGGATTTTTCTATGCTTCATGTTGGTTTTCACGGTGTGCACTCATGTCGGTATGAGAACTTATATCAACATGTTGGGCGTTGCATGAGCCCACATCCACAGGGATTGGTGCTGGTGCCACCCTGTCACAATCCGATTTCGGAGTCGTGATGCCGCCTGTCGTGAAACTAGACAGGCTGCCCTTTTCATTTAAGCAAAATTCAATTTCCAGTAAAAAAATATGATTTTAAACGAATTTGTTGATAATACTAAGAGTCTGAAGTTTAAAAACAATATTTGAAACTAAAATTTTAAACCTCCCACCCCGTATCCGGTGTCACTCAGTCATGAGCTGCTATATCATAAAATAAAGAAATGAAGAAATAGACAACATAGTCTTAAAATAAGAGCAACGAGTGGAATAAGAAAGAGAATACGAGGTCGTGATCGCCAGCTGCTACCACGACAACTCCAATGAAACTCTGACAGGTGCTCATATCCACTACCGGGTCCTGGTGTACCTGGATCTGCACACAAGGTGCATGGGGTAACATGAGTACACCAACTCAGAAGTAACGAACCCAAACTATGGATGAGAGGTAGTGACAGACAAAACCTCGGAATTGACAATAAACAATATACAGAACTAGACATGCTAACAATTTATCAGAAAGAGTAAATATGTCAAGTATGCCAGTATACTCTATAATCCATCATAATAATATATGTATGAAACCAGTGTGGATATGTACATAGTGCTCACAACCCTCACACATCAATCCACTCAGTACCGTATATGGCTCTCAAGCCCAGGGAAAAGTCCATCCCGGAATGTACATAATCATTAGCGACCGTAGTCACTCTGTACTAAGGAAAATGGCCAATCCAGCCCCACAGAGAAAGTCCATCTCCGGAATACCACACTCGGACAAGATCCATGTCCAGGGACGATCCATCCCTCACATAACATCAACTTCGGACACGATCCATGCCCAGGAAAAATCCATCCCTCAACATCAATGCGCTCACTGGGGGTGTAAAGACTCCGGAGGGGGCCTAGTGGACCAAGTGCTGTATCAAACAAACCAAGGCATGATTTAAATATCGATGTTGTGTGCAGTCCGATCTCATAATTGTCTCAATAACAAGCTCTCGGCCTCACTCAGTATTTAGTCTTCAGTCTCACTCACATGGATCACGGATGCATCCATCAGCCCGAAACAATGATAAGTATGCATATAATTAACAATACTGAGACTGAGATATGAAGTGATATGCTATAACATGACTGAGTATATGAAATAAAATAATCACAAAATGAGACAGTAATAAACGACCACTTGGGTCTCAGCATTTTCGGCGTGAAGCCTAGCATTTATACTTAATATGATTTCTCACATGTTCACAATTACCACATTAATATAAGCACATATATCATCAGGGAATAATCACTAAGCGGTGCCATAGGATAAGCCAGGCCACAATTACTCGGTGCACGCCCGTCACTTGGCATGTTCGTCACCTCAATTATAGTTATAAATCATTTAGCTCGGGGTTTTGAATCTGGAATACCAAGTTTGGAAACGTTACTTACCTCAAAACCGGCTAAAATACTATTCCACAGTGCCTTTGCCTCTAAATTCAGCCTCTGAGTGCTCCAAATCTACCAAAAATCAGATGTATATCATTATAATATTCCAAGGAACGAACCCTAATCAAAATTTATCAAAAATACTCAAAAATCCCGAAATTGGTCAAATCCAATCCCCGGCCCACGTCTCGGAACTCGATGAAATTTACACCACAAAAATCCTCATCCTCCCACAAGTCTATATACCAAGAACACTGAAATCGGAGTCCAAATGACCCCTCAAATTCCCATTTTAAGGTCTCTAAATCACAAGCCATAATTACCTATTTAAGCACTATTTTCCCCCAAAGTTCCACCACTAATCTGACCTTTAATCACATATAAATGAGTTTATTTCAGAAATCCTTACCTCAATGAAGAACTATCGATTTCCCTCTTCAAAAACCCTTTAAAAGCTTCAAACCCGAATAACAATGGTGAAAGAATGGCCAAAATTCGCTAAGGGTTCTCTTTATAGGTTCTGCCCAGCAATGACCGCACCTGCGGTCTTTTCCTCGCACCTGCGATCCTAGGTGCGCACCTTCGAAAATGACTGAAGTCCAGACTTTCGCACCTGTAGCCCTTTTCTCGCACATGTGGGCACGCAGGCACGACCAGGCGTCCGCACCTGCACTCCTTGGCCAGGCCCCCCTCTTCCGCACCTACGACAAATCCTCCGCACCTGCGACTCTGCTGGTGCGGTCCAAGTCTCGAACCAGCGACCTTTGCTGACCCAACCAACTTCCACATCTGCGGAGCTTGTCCGCTTCTACGGGCTCGCACCTGCGGTTCCCCATCCGCAGGTGCGGAAACACCAGAAAGTTTCCCACTAACAACTCCAAAATGCCAAAAATCATGTTGTTACCCATCCGAACTCAAGCCGAGGCCCTCGGGACCCCAACCAAAAATACAAATAAGTCATAAATTATCACCTGGACTTAGTCGAACTCTCGGAACACCCAAAATAACATCGAAACACCAAATCAACCCATGATTCAAGCCTAAAGATATTCAAACTTCCGAAATTCGCCAATGATGCCGAAACTAACCAAACCTTGTCCGAATGATATGATAATTTGCACACACATACAGAATGATGCTACGAACCTCTCCAACTTCCGTAATTCTGTTCTGACCTTGATAGCCTATTTTCCACTTCCGACCGAAAATCGTCAAAAACTAACTTTCTCCAATTCAAGCCTAATTCTACATCGGACCTCAAAACTAAATTACGAACACACTCCAAACTACCAAATTACCTAACGAAGCTATCTGAGCCATACAATCTACATTCTGAGGTCGTTTACCTATAAGTCAACTCCCGGTTGACTTTTCCAACTATTGAGCTCATTTAAGAGACTAAGTGCCTTAATTCTCACCACGACCACTCATAATCCGAGTCAACCAATCTAAATCCACAGAAAATATATGAACCACACAAGCAATGAAGCAGAAATAGGGGAAATGGGATAAACTATCAGAACGACCGGTCGGGTCGTTACACACCCCATGGTTTTGCAGTGGTACACCGGTGCCTGAAAAAACTACACTATTCTCTCCATGATCCTCATGACCATTGCTTTGGTGTGCGTTCCCTGAGTTAGACATTTTTTGGCCTGAAATCAAAGATACTTGGACAAGAAACATTGTGAAGAATAACTTGTATTTTTTGGAAAACCAGCACTAAAACAATCACTATTATTTTAGCCCCAAAAGGTGGGCACCAAATTGTTTACCTAGAAAATGATAATGACAATTATATTTGGTTATGTGGTTCGAAAAATATGTGTTTTATTTTTATACTAGTTGTTAGGCAATGGATGCTAAACGTGAGCTATGAGAATAAGATAAAAGTAAGGAAAAGTAGTGATATGCAAACCAAGTTGTTATAGAATAGGGTCTCGAGGTAGATGAGGTAGGGCCTCGAGGTCAAGCTATAAAGCCTAATAGAGGTCGCTCGACGGAGGAATAACAGTAGGGAGGGCCTCGAGGATAACCCTTTATGATCAATAATGAGCAATAAATAAGGAAAAATTAATGAACACAATTAATGAAAGGCAATAAATCAGTAGAACAAATGTTGAGTATGTTAAAAAGGCAGAGAATGTTCTTGTTGTATTAGATATTCATGTCCCCAAAAAATGACAAGTATCTGCTTTATATAGGAGGGGGAATCCAAACATAGTACATGGGTAATTATTACAAAGAAATGCAGCTGGTAAAGCCATTTAATAGCTTGGTACGGATTTTTACCATTCTTGTAGACTTGGTCAGGTCTAGCCACGTGCCCTTGGGAATTTTCCGTCTTTCCACGATGGTCAATGATTTATACTGCACCGGGGTCGAGCATAATGAGCTTCGATGCGCTCCCTCGAGGGATACACGTTGAGATCAAACAATGAGTTCCACTTCGGGCTCCTTGAGGTCAATCATGGGGTGCCATGACAGTCTCAAAAATCGGACACCTCGATTTTCGCCGTGCACACCCTTCTTTGGGTTTATCCACGTCCACCTACTAATTAGTGATTAGTCATTCTAGAAACTTACACGTGGATTAATACCCACACAATCAAAAATTATATCAAATTACTTAAAATATTACTCACTTTTAACACACTTTACACACCTTGCTATCATGGTCATATGGTACATTGTATGGCACTAGTCCATAAATACGAGGTATTATAGCTTGGACTGTATTTTATCTCAAAATGTCAAACTTCGATGCAATTTATTTTGTTTGATTTCCTTACCCTCTCACCTTCACGAATTTACTCATCACTTGTTTGAAATAACATAATTCTTGTAATCTAAAAATAATCTCATTCCCGAACATACGTCGATTACCTTATGACGAAACTTTAACACCTGAAAATATAGGATGTAACATCTCATTTCTGAGCTTATATCAATTTACATATGACTTACTTCCACGTATGAAAACATGGGGTGTAACAGTCATGACCCGTTTCTTTGGGACACATCGAACCGGAGAAGTCCATGAATTATCGGAGATGGGGTAGAAGACCCGACATCCAACCACTTGATAATCTCCTTCTTGACAACTTCTTATATAGTGTCATTGAGTCTTATTTTATGTTCAATAGATGGTTTATCACCATCCTCCAACTTGATCTTATGCATGCAAACGGTGGGGCTTGTACCTCGAATATCCACCAAGGTCCACCCAATAGCCTTCTTCCTCTTTTGTAACACCGACAATGAGAAATATATCTACACGTTAGTCAAACAAGAGGAAAGAATAACTGGTAAAGTAGAAAAAGGGCCAAGAAATTCTTACTCAAGATGTGAAGGCAATGCATTCAACTCCAAGGTAAGTGTCTCTTCAATGGAAGGCTTTGTAGGAGGAGTCTTCATATTTTCCAGATCCAAGGAAAATTTTCGGGGTGTATAGTTATATGATCCCATTTCATACAAAGATTTCACACATTCCATGAAACTATCCATCTAGTCATCATCAAAGTTGAGCAATATGGCCTCCAATATATCAACAAAATTGATTGTAGCACGTGTATCATCAACAATCACATCGGTCACCAAATCCACAAAAGAACATAGCTCATTGCTATTTGGTTGTTGCATGGACTTACACACATGGAATACAACTTTTTCATCACCAACCCGGAAAGTGAGTTCTCCCGTTTCAACATCACAAAGAGCCTTCCCTTATCAAGGAATTCTCTCCCAAGAATAATCGACACTTTATAATAAAATTCACAATCCACAATGACAAAATCCGTCGGAAGAATTAATTTATCAGCCTGGATCAAAACATCTTCAATTACACCCAACGGCCTTTTTATGGTATGATCAGCCATTTGTAATCTCATAAAGGTGGGTCTTGGTTGCCCAATCCCCAAAGTCTTGAACACTGAATAGGGAATCAAATTTATACTTTCCCCAAGATCACAAAGAGGTTTAGAAAACTCGGCACTTCCAAATGTACAAGGAATTGTGAAAGCACCGGATCCTCCAACTTAGGAGCCATTGAATGAACAATTTCACTCACTTGATGGGTGACTTTGATAGTCTCAAAATTCATTGACCTCTACTTGGTCACAAGATCTTTCATAAACTTTGCATAACCGGGAATGTTTCCAAACCTTCGACCAATGGCATATTGACTGAAAGAATCTTCATCATTTGAATGAACTTGTTGAATTAATTCTCGCCATTTTGCTTGGCAAGTATTTGAGGGTATGGAGGTGGAGGCTTAGGCACTGGTGCCTTTGCCTTTTGCACTACCGGTTCAATTATGTCAATGATGTGTTCCCTAGACGGTTTCACCTCCTCTTGAGTCTCTTTAACACTATCATCAATATCAATCTGAACTTCCTCATTTGGTTGAACAACATTGTTTGAGATCTCTTTTTCTTGCATTACTTGGTCATCATCAACAATTTGCCTTCAACTTGAGGTGGGTGCATTCCCGCCTCTTCCACTACTTGTAATAACCGCCATAGCATGCCCCATATTGTTACCGCCCTTTTGTTTTATCACTTGTCACTTAGTAGTGCACCCTTAGGACGAGAATTTAGAGTTTGAGAGATTTTCCACATTTGAACTTCTAGGTTGTGGATTGTTGTGTTGTGAGAGGCAAGTTGGTCATCTGAATCGACAGTATTTTCCACCATTTGCTTGAACATATTCTCAATAGGTCACATCTCATTGTTTGAAGAACTTGAACCACAAGAATGATAAGGAGACGGGTTCCTCGGTTGTTGATACAATGGGGGCCTCTGAAAACTCGACCCCTAGTTGCCTTGATTGTTACCCCAACCTCCTTGATTGTTGCCTCCACAATTTTCTTGGATGTTTCCACTCCAATTTCCTTGATTGTTGTTGTTTTTGTTATGCTAATTCCCTTGATTTTTAGAATCCCAATGCCATGATTGTTTTGTGGTCTCCATTGTTGTTGGTTCGGGCCTTGCAAGTTGTTTATTTTCCCTTGAAAATTATTCACATAAGAATCATCTTTCTCAAAACCACCATCATCTTGCACATAGTTATCCACTCGGGTTTTCACTTGTGGACCCTTGGTCCTTCTCTTGTTCATCAAAACATTCACTCTCTCCATAGCATGAACTTGCTTAGTGGCTTGCACTTGACTAAGTTGATCCTAAACTAGTTGATTCATAGTAGTGGTCAATTCGGAAATGGCTTGCCCATGGTCTTGCAATTCTTTGTGGAGGTGGATCATGTTCGGATCACCTGGTGGAACATTGGCCCGGGATTTCCAAGTCGACGGCGTTTCTACCATCTCATCTAATATTTCACACGCACCCGCATTAGGCGTAGTCATGAAGTTCCCATCGGCGATTTGATTCACTACACATTGGTTGGTTGCGTTAATCTTACGATAAAAGGTTTGTTGAACCATTCTTTCTGTCATATCGTTGTTACAACATTACTTAACCATTATTCTATAGCGCTCCCATATTTTGTGTACTGGTTCATTCGGCTCTTGCATGAATGTCAAGATCTCATCTCGAAGTGTAGCCATGGGCCCAGGAGAATTGAATGGTTGGGCAATTGCTCTAACCAAGATAAAGCTTTTCCCTGTAGATAGAAAGGAAAAAACCTTAGCTTCAATGCATCCTCGAAGACATTAGTTTGCTTGCTCCCCCAACAAGTATCCACAAAGCCCTTCAAATGTTTATAAGATTTTGAACCGGTAAAAAAACCCCGTTGCTCGAGAAAAATGAGCATCGATTTGGTGATTTGGAAGTTGCCCGCCCTAATACGGGAAGGGGCTATTGCACTAGAATAACCTTCATTCGAAAATATCTTATGCGGAGCCACTCATGGTGGGGGTGGGGGTGGAATGGGCACGTTGTCATGTGGTACACGGCTTCTCTGATTGGCTTGTCTCTCTTGGGGTACCTCCTCTACTTGTTGTTCCTCACCGTCCAATTCCACCAAAGGCAAATTTCTGAGCTCATTGTTCGCTATGTTTAGACCTAGAATTTCCTAAACAAATTAGTAACATAGAAGGGAAAGAAGACATTCCAAAAACACACTCAAATATATAACTAACACCATTTTAACTCACCGGCAACAACGCCAAAAATTGTTCCACATTCAATCTCCACTCAACAGTGAGTGGAAACGGTCATTGGAAGAATAGTCGCCTAGGTGTTCGTCTAATGGGTTAAGTATGTTAACACTTGTTTTATTGATTGGGTGTATTATAGATCTTAACTCTAAGTTGGCCACTCAATACCTCTCTGTCATAGAGTGATTTTTTCTAATTTGTCTTCCTCAAGCCCAAATGGATATCAAGCTAAATAGTTGATATGAGCTCAATTTGGGTTTTCTCTATCTTTAGTTCAAACCCTTTAATTAGGCTAGTCAAATCCTTAACTAGCTCAATTTCTTATTAGCCAAGTTTTCTTAGATTATGTCCCTCTTTTATAAGTAAAGACCAAGTCAAAAAGGCATAAATCAATGTTTGAAATCATTAATTCTAAAATAAAGCATGAACAAGGTTAAATCACGAACACCCAAGCTGGACAAAGCTAAATAACAAACATCCAATCGTAAACAAGCGTTAAATTAAATACCCATAAGGTTTACACACTAAGGATGGGTCAGATCCCACGTAAATGTCTATCTTTTCATAGTAGAAAATGAAAAAAAGAAAGAAAAATACTAATTAAAGCCATATTACTAAATTAAAATGATAAACTATGATGTTTTTATCCGAATATGATCACAAATTTCCTAAAATGGAAAATATAACAGCTAAAGCTGATAGAACTTCAAAACTTGACCTCAAAATGTGATTCCCGTCTATTTATAATGGCCAAAAATTGACTGACAAAAACTCTTCTCAAGTGGTTCTGCGACCGCACAATTCCATGTGCGATCAGTATATTTGTTGAGTTTGCAGGAGAAATGATTTTGCAGATTTACAATTTGATCTACGACCTCAGTTCAACTTCTGCGACTGCACAATTCATGTGTGGCCCGCACTTTACGCAAGGCTTCAGTCTTGTTTATTTTGCACACTCTTTGAACTTTTTGAGCTCTTGTCAGTGCGGATCATATTCTACAGCCGCACAAATTGTATTTTGGTCCGCACTTCTCTTCATTCCATCTTCTGATCTTCAACAACAGATCTGGGCCGCAAAGATAATTCTGTAGTCCGCACTTGCTTCTGCGGCCGCAGAAATACTTTTGCAGACTGCACTTCTAGTATATTGCGCCCCTTATTGCCTTGTGAGTCGGAACACTCCTTGTTTTAGTCGAATTTACTCATTTTGGCCCATGTATCCAATATTCCTACAATTTGCACACTTTCATTAGTTTTAGGAACATAAATCAATACTTTCGGACTAAAACAAAAGTAAAAAAATATTAACAAGTGGTAAAAATCCACACTTAGCAGTAGTCCCAGCACAATTCGGGTCGTCCTTATAGGCCCGCTCAGACGACTCATCCAGTTCATCGTGGTGCATCAGTTATCTATGGTTCTTACAGTGCTCGTTTGGTTTAGTCATCATTCAGTGCATTACAAGTGCGAAGTTCTTACCATATTTTGTTTTCCCATTTTTCTACAAGCAGTTTCTCGGGTTATCTGGGGCAACAGCTCCGTCAGAGGAGAGGTTGTTTTGAGTGCGGGGACTTAAGTCATGTCAAGAGGGATTGTCCTAGACTGTTGAGTGGGATTCCATATCAAAGTTCTGGGTGGGACCTAGTCAGCTAGAGGTTGCCCTAAAGGAAGAGGTCGATCAGGTGGCGAACATGCTTGATGATATGCTTTCCCTGCCAAGACATAGGCTGGTGCTTATGACTCTGTGATCACAAGTATTGTCTCAGTATGCCACATGGATGCTTCTATATTATTCTACCTTGGTTCTAGTTATTCGTATGAATCATCATATTTTGCTCGTCATCTGGATATGCCCCGTGAGTCCTTAGTATCACCTGTCCATATATCTATGCCAGTGGGCAATTCTATTATTGTGGACCTTGTGTATTAGTCGTGTGTGGTGACTATTAGAGGATTGGAAACTAGAGTTGATCTCTTATTGCTTAGTATTGTGGATTTCGACGTGATTCTAGGTATGGATTGGTTTTCCCCATGTCATGTTATTCTGGATTATCTAAGACTATAACGTTGGTGATACCGGGGTCACCTAAGATCGAGTGGAGAGGTTGTATAGATTATGTTCCTAGTAGGGTGATTTCATATCTAAAAGCCTATGGATAGTTGGGAAGGGGTGTTTGTCATATTTGGCTTTTGTATGGGAGGTTGGTGTTGATACTCCTACTATTAATTATGTTCCCGTAGAGTGATACTTTCTTGATGTGTTCCCTGCTTACTTTCCGGGCATGCCACATGACAGGGATATTGATTTTGGTATTGACTTGGTGTTGGGAACTCAACCTATTTCTATTCCTCTGTATTATATGGCACTAGCAGGGTTGAAGGAATTGAAAGAGTAGCTTCAGGAGCTTCTTGATAAGGGGTTTATTAAACCTAGTGTGTCGCCTTGAGATGCACTGGTTCTGTTTGGAAAGAAGAAAGATGGTACTATTGATGACGTCCAAATTCACTACTAACAATTAAATGGACACGGTCGCATGCAATATATTTACCCAACTATGAGTCGTGGTCGAATCCCACAGAGAACAATAAGCAGGCGGTTAGGCGTGTAAGAGAATTATCACTTATTACTAAGACAAACACTTAAAATGTGATTGTAAAACTTTTATAACTAAATGCAGAACTATAAACTAACCTAGAAAGCAAGTAAAATGATCAATGGCCACACGCATGGATGCATAGGGAATTATACTCAAGTAACGATCCAATGTAATTCACGATTTTAAAGCAAGTTAATTAGCCTCGGGCAAAATTTTCATATTAGTTTCTTTCGAAGACTAACAAGACTTCCTAATTGAATTATCCTTAAAACAATTAAGAGATTAAGCACACCCGAATACGGCTACAAGTAGTTGAATCCTATCCCTAGGTAGAATCTATAAAGTGAGGGTTAAATCCTTAAGTTCTTGTTAATTAATCTTTCCCAACCCCAAATTCTCTTTCCCAAAATTAATTCGAAGTTAATGGGAGAGTACTGGGGTTAGCTAATCCTTTTCAAAACATTCAAGAACAAGAATAATTAAAAAAACAATAACTCATTTCATAATAAAACAAGTTTTTTTAATACCTAAGCACAACAAGCTATTTAACCCACACTTTAAATATGAATATTCTCATAAACAAGACTGAAGTGTTGGAAAAAATACTACACACTTAGATATATAATATAAAGAAAGAAAATGAAGAAAAGAACATAAATGGGAAACAAATTCTCAACCAAAAGCTTCAAATCTTAAAGACCCAAGTGTGTGTGTAATAACCCTTGCTTCCAAACTTGTGTTCTCTAGTCAAGAGACTGAAAATAAGCCAAAGATTTGTTTCCCATACGCTAGGTCGAGTATTTGTGGGTCTAGAATTGAGAAAATGTGAAATGCCAAGACTGTCCATAGCTGAAGCCCATTGGCCGCACCTGCGGAAGGATCCTCGCAAGTGCAGCTCTACATATGAGGATAGCCTATCGCAGAAGCGACATTTGATGGGAAACATTGACTTCACCGAAGCGGACTTACACGCGCAGAAGCGCGATCATAGATGCGAACTCTGAGCGTAGAAGCACAAACGTAGATGCAGTGAATGAATCGCAGAAGCGGTTCCTACCGTCCATGACTTATTTCGCAAATTCGGCCCATTTCCTCACAGATACGAGGTCGCAAAAGCGACCAGTTTTCCGCAGATGCGGAATCGCTAAAGGAATTTTACTCTTTTTTGCTCAATTCCACTTCATTTAAATTCAACTCATTTCATAGCATCATTCACCTGAAAATCTAGAAATACACACCATAAACTACCTCACATTATAATTAAAGGACGCAAAATCTAAAGAAAAGAGACTAAAATAAATGGTAAAATCACCACTCATCAACACCCCCAACTTATGAATTTTGCTTCTCCTCAAGAAAATCAAAACCAACAATTCAATGAGGTTCTATCATTTAAAGCACAATTAGTGTTGCTATCATTTACAAATCACATTCTCCAATTAAACACCATACTTATGGATTTGGTTGGTACTAATAATTAGACTTAAGCATGTTAATCTCTATCAAATATTTCCCTCATTTAAAAACAACTTCAATAATGCACTGGAGTTTCAAAATAATCAAGTGACAACAAAAAGCCCCAAAAAGTGACTCAAAAGCACTAGTCTACTACATATGCTCAATTTACTCAATTCGGGATATATCTATGTCACCAATACATCCTAATCCATATTCCCTCACAAGAAAGAAAGTCTCATAATCACCATATTTACAATAACAACACGAGGGAAAATGCACAAACACACTCACTCTCAACAAGGAATTTCAAGTGTTACAAAATAACATGTCATAAGCTTGCCCTTTGTTTTAATTCGCCGCTCATTCAAGAACATTCGGTTAGAGATCCCACAAGGAATTCTCAAGCTTGTAATGTAGGTTAGCGGAATGGTCGGATAAGTATTTAGGATACACGTGACTACACCCTTGTACACTACACACATTTGTCATTCTTTTTGCACTTTATTTCTTTTTAAACCACATAGCCCTTATTGACATTTAGTTACCAAAATAGAACCACCTTAAAGTACCTCTCTAATTTTCTCAAGACTATATATATATATATTTTTTTATTCTCTCTTGGAGCTTGAGTATCTTCATATAAACAACTTTCAGGTATATGTTTCTACACACAATATACAACCTTACCAATTTTCAAATTGACACAAACACTCCCAACTTAGGCTTTTAGCCTCATTCTCAACATTCAAGGAGGGACGAGTTCAAACGACGGAATTATTTCACAAAAGGGTAAAAGTTTGTAATGAGGTGGCCAAAGAAAAGGTTAAAGGCTCAAATGGGTAAACTAGTGATAATATTTATGCAACGGTAGGCTTGAAAAGCTAAAGAGATTTTTTTAAAGATCACAAAGAATGCCTAAGGTCATCCCTCAAACCAAACTTAATTAACATTAGCATTGAAAGACCAACCAAGCAAGTTCTATATGATAGAAGTAATACCAGAATTATTTTTAACAAAAACTAACGCACATGGCATATGAACTAATCAAGATGGATCAATGTAACTTCTTAATAAAAGTATTTAGAGCAATATCATGTGAACTAGTGGGCAAAGAGTCACCAAAAGAGCCAAAAAGTTATCACAAAAATTATTCTTTCCCATGCAACTTACTAAAACCAAATTCTAAGGGGTATTCTTAATTCACACTTCACATACAAGAGACTAATTTTATTAATACCAAACAATCCAAAGTCTACACATAACCAAAAATAAAGACTAATTCCCTTAAGAAAGTAGTCGCGCCATCAATCATAGGGAAAAGTCACCCGGTTCAACACAAAAATGCTCCTCGGGAAAGAGTCGTAGCATAAAGAAAACCCAAGAAAATACTAATAAGTAGATAAAAATAATATAAACTAAAACTACTAAAGAAGATAAAATAAACACTAAAGAAATGAAAATAAAATGACTGAAAACTACTAAAGAAAATAAAATAACAAAAGAAACTAATGCTAAAGGAACAAAAATAACATAAATTAAAACCTACTAAAGAAAATAAATAAATAAAGAAAAATAAAATATAATAACAAAAGCGATTAATTCGCAAATATATCATTAATCACAAATTATGTGCAACTAGAGCACATGATAAGAAATAATAAAACAAGCCTGGCAAGGGTACACAATATCCATACCAAAGCATAATCCCGGCAAGGGCAAAATTTAAGAATCAATTTAGAAATAAAGTCACGACCCAAAATCTACAAAGGTCGTGATGGCGCCAGACACCACCGCCAGGCAAGCCAATCATTAAATAGTCAATAAATTCTTGTTTTAACATTTGTGAAAAATCATTTCCTTTCACTTTATTACATATTAACTAAATAAAATCTGTTAAGTAAAACAATGGTTTGAATATTCCATTTTAACAAATATATCCCAACACATCCCAGAACCCAGTTCCACAAGTACATGAGCAATTTCTAAGAATTTATACAATCAACACAAAGCTTGTCCAAAATACAAATTGGACAAGGAATTTAAAATTAAAATAAATAGAGCATGAGGGAGACTCTGTCAGTTGCGGATCGCCTCCGGATGGTGCATCTCCCAAGTCTCCAACCCATCCATGTCACTATGAAAGTACTTGTGCAATAAAAATTCACAGCAAGTGTAGCATGAGTACAAAAACAACGTGTACTCAGTAAGTCGCCCGCCTAACCTCAGAGAGGTAGTGACGAGATGTGGAATTAGACACTTACTAAGGTCAAACAACTTAATTTAACAACATATGATGAACACGGTAGGCATGTAAAGGTAATAAAGCAACAAATATATAAGACACTGAAATCCAAGTAAATACTGGAAGTAAATAAACAGTTACTGCTTCCTCATTTTCCCCCAAATGTCTTAATTAAAAAATTACTTCTTTATTTTCCCCAAAATATCTTATCACTCCAAAAATCCATGAAAAATATTTAACAATTTGGCATGCGCATACGGGATAAGGAGAATCGGCCTGATCCATCATAATAATCATCTCTGTGCACTGCCGAGGATCGAACGGCTCGTACCATAAGTGCACCTTTCAAATAAAATAATCATGTCTATGCACTGCCGAGGGTCGAACGGCCCAATAAGTGCATATTTCAATAAAATAGTCATATCTATGCACTACCGAGGATCGAACGACACGTACCATAAGTGCACCTTTCAAATAAAATAATCATGTCTATGCACTGCCGAGGGTCGAACGGCCCAATAAGTGCATATTTCAATAAAATAGTCATATCTATGCACTACCGAGGATCGAACGACACGTACCATAAGTGCATCTTTCAATCCGCCATGGCGTACGGCCCGCTCCCATGAAAGTGGAGGAAATAACACTCCGCTCACATAATGTGAATTGCGAAGCGGTCACATGCAGACATGCACAATCAACAATCCACCCTGAATACGTCGGGAAAACAAATACTCAAGTAGATGACATATTTCTCTTTTAAAAATCACAAAATAGTATTTAAATCCTTTCTCGAAATTCATTGCCAAGTTTTTATATTGTTTAATAATATAACCTTATCCGAAAATACAATTGCCCGCGAAAGAAATCAATTTTCTTTTTAGATGACTAAGAAATTAAACTCTAGTCTTCCTTAGTCATTCAATAAAAATTTCGATTATATTAGCAATCTAATGTTACAGACAAGATCACAAGTACAACAGGTAAGGCATGCTAGTGGGTCCTAGGCTACCTGGACATGGCATAATAGTAACTACGCACGGACTCCTGTTAACTCGTGCGTACGTAGCCCTCGCAGATAGTAACACATACTTAATTAGTTCACCTAAGAGGATAGTTCCTTCTCACAAATTTAGAAAGGAGACTTACCTCGCTCCGAAAATCCATAACCGACCTCCAAGCCCTTCCGATGACTCAAATCATTGCACAACGCTCCGAAACTATCCAAACAACGACAAACCAATGAAAATATACTCTAATTTCGCAACAATTCCAAATTATATAATTTCCCAACTCCGCTTAGTGAAATGACCAAAATGCCCTCGGGCCCACGTGCCCGGAATCCGAAATTTCTCTAAGATAAATTCTACCCATAGCTTTACTAGTTCAAATATACAATTTACTCTAAATTCCATGCTCAAATTCGTGGCTAAAAATCCAAATTACCATTTTCTAGGTTTCTTTATGATTTCCCAATTTCCATGTCTATTTCCATGCATCTACTTGTATTTAACTTTAAAAACATGAATAAATTACTTACCTAGTGATGCTTGATGGAAAACCCCTATTGAAGCTCCTAAAAGTCGCCCACATCTGTGAAACAAATGAAGGAAATGGCAAACATTTCGCATATAAATTAATCTTCCCAGGCCCCAATTTACTCTCTGTGTTCGCATACCCCCGAATGCGTTTGCATAGCCTCCTCGAGCCAACACTCCGCATTCGTGGTCCCCTCCCCGCGTTCGCATGGGCCAAAGGGCCCCCAGCTCCCCTTTCCTCTACGCGTTCGCTCACCTGACCCCGCGTTCGCGTAGAGATCACAACTGAAGCCACCGCGTTCACTCTCCCATCTCCACGAACGCACAAGCCAGACCAGCAGCCCTCAAATTTCTTTCTATGAGATCGCACAAAAGGGACCGCAATCGCATAGCACACTAGATACACCAGAATATAGCAGCAGCAAAACAGAGAAAATGGTCTGAAATTGCCCCGAAACACACCCGAGGCCCCCGGGACCCTGTCCAAATCACATGAATCAGTCCCATAACATCCCATGGACTTTCTCGAGGCCTCAAATCACATCAAAAAACAATGAAATCATGAATCGCACTCACCTCAAACTTTATGAACTTTGAAATTTCAAAATTCCACATCCGATGCTGAAGCCTATCAAATCACGTCCGATTGACCTCAAATTTTGCACACACGTCATATTTGACATTACGGACCTGCTTCAACTTCCGGAATTTCATTCCGACCCCGATATCGAAACTTCCACTTCCGGTCGGATTTCTCAAAAATCTTCAAATTTCTATCTTTAGCCAAATGACTTCAAAATGACCTACGGGCATCCGAATTCACTTCTGATCGCGCTCCCAACTCTGAAATTGCCGTACGAAGCTATTCCCAGGCTCGGAATCCCAAAGAGACATCAATAACTCTGAAATGCCTTACAGCCTAAATTTATTAAATTCTTCTAAGATGCTATCTTCCATAATATACGCCGAAATGCTCCCGAGTTATCCAAAACCCGATCCGGACATACGCCCAAGTCCGAATTCATCATACGAACCTGCATGAACCTTCAAATCCTGATTCTGAGGTCTTTTACTCAAAATTCCAACCTTAGTCCATTTGTCCAACTTAAGGCTTCTGGAATGAGAATTTTCTTTCCAAATCAACTCTAAACTTTGCGAAATTCAATTCCGACCACACCTACAAGTAATAGTACCTGAAATGGAGCTACTCACGACTTCAAACCACTGAAACACGCACTAGAGCTCAAAACAACTGGTCGGATCGTTACAAATAGAGTGTACTCCCTAAAGCCACCTCCAAAAAAAAACACTACAGTGTCCTCACTGCACAATATCAAAATAAAATAAGAGTAGTTTGAGGGTCTCCCTGAGGTATGCATCATACTAGCAGACTGCGGAAAAAAGGCTAATCATTGCTGTGAAGAATTCTCGGCTTCATTATCATCAGTATGACCAGCATCATCACCAGCAGCACTCGAAATCAAGGAGTACTCTTCGCTATCATCGTCGTACTCAACTGGAATCTTCTTGGTCGGCTGCCCCCATTTGAACATGGCCTTGATGCCTCTCAACATATTTATCATAAACTTTCCCTGCTTCTTGTTTCTTAGTTTCACTTTTTGGAAGTCCTTCTGAAGATCTACATGTGCCTTGGCCATGTTGTCATAGGCTCCTCGATTCTGCTAACAGATCTGCCTGCTTTTTCTGTGAATCTAGGTAGGTCTTCATGTCTTCCCTGGTAAAGTACTCGGGCCTAGGCTGGGGATGTAAGGTTCCACTAGGGAGCTTTGACACTAAGTCACAGATAACGCCAAGCTGCGAGTTCAACATCCTAAATGGTCCCTCGGGAAATGTTGCCTTTGAGGATGACTCTGGTCCGACAACAGTGGTGACTTTCCTTTTCTTAATCTTTACTGCACTATCCTCGCCCGTTAATCTCAACGGATGAAATGATTTGTCGGCCAGTAACCAATGATCGGTGCTACGCATCACAACATCTTCCCACCTGCACGACTCTTTAATCAGTTAAGGAAACATCAAGCTTGGGCTGTGGTCTAGCAAGTACTCTCTCAGCTCCCGCACGATATAGTAGCCGACATTCACAAGAATTCCATCTAGAATTCAAGCAATGATCAAGGCTTTGGTATATGAGACATATGAAACATTTCAACAGGGTGATACTCTGTTGTAGATTATGTAGAGCCACATTTTGGCTTCAACTGTGAAATCGATCGACTTCAAACCCTTTCTCTTACTGTCCCATTTTTCTCTCTTGCTTGCGAGATAGATTTTAGAAACAAGTCATCCTTCTTTGTTGCAATGATCCTTTGCTCGCACCGGCTGAAGTGGATGGTTAGGAAATCCTAGAATATCAATGATTTGTTTAGTCCCAAACCTTACTTTTTTGCCCCTTTATGGTGAGATGTGGGTCGGTGAAGTTTGTACACTTAAGATTAGCGTAAAACTCACGGTCCCGCTTCTCTTTGGCTTTTCACGGAGTAGGAACGAAGCACGACTAGCCGGAGGTTTCTAGATGGCCATAGTATTCTAGAAGCAGCTCGGCCAATTTATCCTCGGCGATCCCTTTTTCAATAACAATCTTTTTTGTGAGAAGGTTTTCATAATACCGGCAATGACAATAAGCGAACAAGAAGGGTGAATTATCAAATTGTTCCTCCACAGCCTCCTTCTCAATTTCATAATCAAGCGGATCATTTTCATTGGTGTTAGAGTCCATTTTAAGCTAAAAGTACCTTCAAAAAATCAGAAAAAATGTTAGTCGGGCATTAGAATTATGTTAAGAAATTCAAAACATTGCAATTAGGTAAAAGAGTCAGTTGAATTGACCCGGAAGCTCCAGTTGCAATGCTACTAGAATTGCCAAATCTACCCAGCTTCCGCACCTGCGGAAAAACAAATGCAGGTGCGGTCCCGCTTCAGCGTGTTTTATTTCGCTTTTGCGGACTTTCCCGTCTGACCAGAAATTGCACCTGCGGAGCATTCAACGAAGGTGTGAGGCTGCATTTGCGGCACTTTTCTCGCTTCTGCGATTCACATCAGGGGTTTCACAGACCTAGAAATTTTCGACTCGTTCACTTATTAAACATGATTTTAGCACATAATTTATACTCAAGAATTATAAATTAGTGGAAAACATGAACCTATGGCTCTATTAAACCTGAATTTATGGTACTTAGCAACAAACTTTCTTTCGGATAATTTGCCGAACACATGACAAGCAATGAGAAGGTATGCTTCTTTAAAAAATTTGGTACTAAGATTTCCCTCAAAATTGTTTTCAACAACAACAGCAGACATATGCACACTCTCAACAAGTTTCCCTCACTCCTAAAAGTAACAGTGATAATAAAAAAATGAAAACGGGACTGTAGAAGAACAAGAAGAAGAAGAAGAAGAAGAAAAAGAAGAAGAGAAGTAGATGAGAAGAGTAGATGAGGGGACTAAGAGCCATGCGTGTGTGTCTTGTGTGTGAGAATTCGAGTGTGAGCAGTAGTTTCTTTGTGTGGGAGATGAGAGGTGTTTTTGAGTTTGGGAAAAAAAATTGGAGTTACTTGATGAAATGTGGGTTGGGTTCTTTAAACTCACCCGACATTTCACTTCTGTGGGAGTTTTACCGCTTCGGCGCCTGTGCTTGTGCGGTTGGTCAATCGCTTCTGTGGAATTGTCACATCTGTGCTACTTATGGCGCTTTTGTGAGGTTACATCTGCGTGAAAAGTTCCACAGATGCAGTTATACCAGATGACTGGTGCACAAATTTTGCAGCCACTTTTTGTGTGCACTCCAACACCTCAAACTCTTTAATTCAACTCCAAAAAATCTAAAACTTTGTAGGTAAGTCAAAAATAAAATAGTAAATTATTCTAAAAAAGAAAATTTCAAAAACGGCCAAACATTTTGAAAATGATGGGTTGCCTCCCATCTAGTGCCGCATTTAACGTCGTGGCACGACGCATATCAACTTTACCACTTTTCTCGCCACTTGGAAGATATGAATAGGGCACCTAACGTAGAATCAAGTTTGTGACCACGAGCGGTGGGGGGTGATAAGTAGATGATCAAGCCACACATTAATTTCTTCATTCTGCATTTCTTTGCTTTCTTGTTCGAAATGTAATTTTGCCTTCTTGAATATGCAAATTGAAAAATGTATGGCTCTTGTATTTCTTCTTTGCACTTCCATATGGATTTGCACGGCTCAATTCCCATATCACCATGCAATTCCAAAGTTGAAAATATCTTGGAATGCAACATCAAGCCTTCAAATTGCGATTCTTCCCAGATTTTGGCATCCTCTTTTTGCCCCCGGACTAGAGTCAATCTCAACCACATTTTCAGTAACACCGGTTGACTCTAATTCTATTTTTTTCTTGGCATCACCAACAAGCATGGAGTCGGTTGGTGGATGTTCAAATCTTGATTCCTCAAAGTAAAGCTCACTTTCTTCCTCGAAGTTGGACTCTTGTTGACTTCTTTCCATACTCTCAAGTTGGTGGGCATAGTGATCCTCAACCAATATTTTCATTTGATTTTGAGTTAGTGCTTGTTTTAAGTCCTCGAGTGCCAAGTTATGCTTCTCCTCATTTTCAAGAATGGCCGCCAATATGAGCATCATCCTCTCAATTTGAGCATTTGAGAGTTCTTCTTCGTTTTGATCAAAGGGCCAAAGAAGGATTCTCGGCTTCAAGCTCTAAGGAAGGTTCTTGGCTATCATTCACTTCCGAGGCTTTTTGGACCTCTAAAGCCTCAAGCATTTCTCCCATTTGTAAGTGCAACCTTTCAAGCGCCAAATCATTTTGGATGCTATTTTCCAAAAGCTCCTCCAAGGTGTTTTGCTCTTTGTTTTATTCTTCAAATAGGCATTCTAACATGATCTTGAACTCTCAATTTTGACCATGCTCAATTTATTCCACATCCATATCCCAATAACTTTCATCACAAAAAGTAGAATCATCATAGAGGGGGTTTGGGGATTGGAAGGACAAATAAGCACATTATCCCAATGACCATTTTGATGACCACACTTATCATAAATAATCCACTCATGGGTTTATATTGTGCGCACAATCTGCCCCCGGGAGAATTTAAATAATTTTTCCACGAATGTGGTCATCCACAATAAGGAAAAGGGTCATAAAAGTATGAACAACTACCATCCGACCAATTTTCATTATATGATGCCATTTTTAAAAAAAAATAAGAAACGAAACAAGAAACAAATAAGAAGATAAAGATAAAAAAAATAATTACACAAAATAATCACAATTATAGACCAAAGCACTTACGGTTACTTATCAAAGAACCTAAATACGTCAAATTGTTCTCCCGCAACGGAGCCAACTTTGATGACATCCAAATCCACTACTAAAATGTAAATGGACACAGTCGCATGCAGTATAATTTACCTAACTATGAGTCGAGGTCGAATCACACAGAGAAAAATATGTAGGCGATTAAGCGTGTAAGAGAATTATCACTTATTATGCTAAGCCAAACACTTAAAATGTGATTGTGAAAATAATATAGCAAAATGAGGAAATATAAACTAACCTTGAAAGCAAGTAAAATGATCAATGGCTACAAGCATGGATGCATAGGGAATAACACTCAAGTAACGATCCAATGTATTTTACGATTTTACAAATATGAGCGAGTATATGTTAATTAGCCTCGGGCAATAATTCTATATTAGTTTCTTCCAAAGACTAACAAGACTTCCTAATGTAATTATCCCTAAAACAATTAATAGATTAAACACACCAGAATATGGCTACAAATAGGTTAATCCTATTCTAGGTAGAATCTATAAAGTGAGGGTTAAAGCCTCAAGTTCTTGTTAATTAATCTTTCCCAACCCCAAATTATCTTTCCCAAAATTAATTCGAAGTTAATGGTCGAGTCCTAGGGTTAGCTAATCCCTTTGGAAATATTAAAGAACAACAATAATAAACGAAATAATAACTCACTTCATAATTAATAAAAATCATTCAATACATAAGCACAACAAGCTATTTAATCCACACTTTAGATATAAATATTCCCATAAACAAGATTCAAGTGTTGGAAAAAGTACTACACACTTAGATATACAATACAAACCAAGGAAATGAAGAAATGAACATAAATGGGTAAGAAATTCTCAGCCAAAAGCTTCAAATCTTCAAGACCCAAGTGTGTGTGCAAGAAACCTAGCTTACAAAACGTTTTCTCTAGTCAAGAGACTGAAAATAAGCCAAAGATGTGTTTCCAATAAGCTAGGTCATGTATTTGTGGGTTTGGAATTGAGAAAATGTGAAATGCCAAGACTGTTCATAAATGAAGCCCGTTGACCGCACCTACAGAAGGATCCTCGCAGGTGCGACATCGAAGATGCAGTAGCCTATCGCAGAAGCGGCCTTTGATTGGAAACTCTGACTCCGTAAAATCAGACTTACACACGCAGAATCGCGATCGCAGATGTGAACTCTGAGTGCAGAAGCGCGACCGCAGATGCGGTGAATCAATGACATAAGTGATTCCTGCCTTTCAGTCCTTCTTTTGCAAATGCGGACCATTTCCTCGCAGATGCGAGGTCGGAAAAGGGACCAGTGTTCCGCAGATGCAGTATCACTAAAGGAATTTGCACTTGTTTTACTCTGTTTTGCTCAATTCAACTTCAATTAAATTCAACTCACTTCATAGCATCATTTAAAATCTGGCAATACACACCATAAACAACCTCATATTATAATTAAAGGACACAAAATCTAAAGAAAAGAGACTAAAATAAATGGTAAAATAAACACCCCCAACTTATGTCTTTTGCTTGTTCTCAAGAAAATCAAAACCAACAATTCAATGAGGTTCTACCATTTAAAGAACAAGTAGCGTTGCTATCATTTACAAATCACATTCTCCAATTAAGCATCATACTTATGGATTTGGTTGGGACTAGTATTTAGGCTTAAGCATGTGAATCTATATAAAATATTTCCCTCATTTAAAAAAAACTTCAACAATGCACTGGGGTTTCAAAATAATCAAGTGACAATAGAAAGCCTCAAAAAGTGACTCAAAAGCACTAGTCTACTACATATGATTAATTTACTCAATTCGGGATACATCAATGTCACCAATACATCCTAATCCATATGCCCTCACAAGAAAGAAAGTCCCAAAATCACCAAATTTACAATAAAAACACGAGGGAAAAATGCACAAACACACTCACTATCAACAAGGAATTTCAAGTGTTACAAAATATCATATCATAAGCTTGCCCTTTTTTTAATTCGCCGCCCAATCAAGAACATTCGGTAGGAGATCCCACAAGGACTTTTCAAGCTTGTAATGTAGGTTAACGGAAGGGTTGGATAAGTATTTGGGATACAAGCGACTATACCCTCCTTGAACACTACGCACATTTGTCATACTTTTTGCACTCTTCTTTTTAAACCACATAGCCCTTATTGACATTTAGCTACCAAAATAGGACCACAAAGTACCTCTCTAATTTTCTCAAGACTCCATTTTTTTAATATATATATATATATATATATATATATATATAACTATTTTCTTTTGGAGCTTGAGCATCGTCATATAAACAACTTTGAGGTATATGTTTCTACACACAATGTACAACCTTACCAATTTTCAAATTGACACCAACACTCCCAACTTACGCTTTGAGCCTCATTCTCAACATTCAAGGAAGGACGGGTTCAAAAGAGGGAATTATTTCACAGAAGGGTAAAGGTTTGTAAGGAGGTGGCCAAAGAAAAAGTTAAAGGCTCAAATGGGGTAAACTAGTGACAATATTTATGTAATGGTAGGCTTGAAATGCTAAAGGGTCTTTTTCAAAGATCACAAAGAATGCCTAAGGTCATCACTCCAACCAAACATAGTTAACATTAGAATTGAAAGACCAACCGGGCAAGTTCTAGATGATAGAAGTAAACACAAGAATTATTTTTAACAAAAACTAACACACATGGAACATGAACTAATCAATACGGATCAATAACACTTCTTAATAAGAGCATTTAGAGCAATATCATACCAACTAGTGGGCAAAGAGTCACCAAAAGAGCTAAAAGATATCACAAAAATTATTCTTTCCCGTGCAACTTACTAAAACCAAAATTTGGAAAGGTATTCTTAATTCACACTTCACATACAAGAGACTAATTTTATTAGTACCAAACAATCCAAAAGTCTCCACATAACAAAACAAGACTAATTCCCTTAAGAAAGTCGTCGTGCCATCTATCATAGGGAAAAGTCACCCGGTTCAACACAGAAATGATCCTCGGGAAAGAACCGTAGCATAAAGAAAATCCAAGAAAATACTACTAAATAGATATAAATAATATAAACTAAAACTACTAAAGAAGATAAATAAACACTAAAGAAATGAAAATAAAATAACTGAAAACTACTAAAGAAAATAAAATAACAAAAGCAATTAATGCTAAAGGAACAAAAATAACATAAACTAAAAACTACTAAAGAGAACAAATAAAGAAAGAAAAATAAAATAGAATAACAAAAGCGACTAATCCACAAATATATCATTAATCACAAATTACGCTCGTCAAGAGCACATGATAAGAAATAATAGAACAAGCCCAACAAGGGGACACAATATCCCTACCAAAGCATAAGCTCGGTAAGGGAACAAATTAAGCATCAAAGTCAAATAAAGTGTACTGCCTAAAGCCACCCCCAACTAAAAACACTACAGTTTCCTTACTGCACAATATCAAAATAAAATAAAAGTAATTTGAGGGTCTCCCTTAGATCTGCATCAGACTAGCAGACTGCGGGAGAAAGGCTAATCACTTCCGTGAAAAAACTCTCAGCCTCATCATCATCACCAACAACACTCGACATGAAGGAGTACTCTTCGCTACCATCGTCGTCCTCAACTAGCATCTTACTGTTCAACTGCCCCCATTTGAAGATGGCCTTGATGCCTGTCCACATCTTTATCATAAACTTTCCCTTCTTCTTGTTTCTTAGTTTCTCTTTTTGGAAGTCCGTCTGAAGATCTAAATGTTCCTTGGCCATGTGTCCATAGGCTGCCTCGAGTCTTCTAACAAAAGCTGCCTATTTCTCATGAGACTCTACCTGCTTTTTCTGTGAATCTAGGTATGTCTTCATGTCTTCCCTAGTAAAGTACTCGGGCCTAGGCTGGGGGTGTGACGATCCACTAGGGAGGTGTGACACTAAGTCACAAATAACGTCAAGTTGCTAGTTCAACATCCCGAATGGTCCCTCAGACAATGTTGCCTGTAAGGATGACTCTTGTCTGACAACATTGGTGAATTTCTTTTTATTACTCTTTACTACACTACACTCACGCGTTACTCTCAACAGATGAAGGGTTTGTCAGCCGATAACCAATGATCGGTGCTACGCACCGCAACATCTGCCTTCCTGCACAACTCTGTAATCAGTGAAGGAAACATCAAGCCTAGGTTGTCGTCTAGCAAGTACTCTCTCATCTCCCGCAGGATATAGTGGCTGACATTCACAGGAATGCCGTCTAGAATGAATGCAATGATCAAGGCTCTGGTATATGAGACATCTGAAACGTTTCAACTGGTGATACTCTATTGCAGATTATGTAGAGCCACGTTTTGGCTTCAGCTGTGAAGTCGATCGACTTCAATCCCTTTCTCTTTTGGCCCATTATGCTCTCATGCTTGCGGGATAGAGTTTAGAAATAATCCATTCTCTATTTTTGGAATGATCCTTTGCTCGCGCCGGCTCAAGTAGATGGTCAGGAAGCCCTAGAATGTCATTGATATGTTCAATCCCAAACCTCACTATTTTTCCCCCTATGGTGAGTTGTATGCTTAAGATTAGCGTAAAACTCACGAACCCACTCCTCATTGGATTTTCATAAAGTAGGAATGAGGCACGACCATCCAGAGGTTTTTAGACGGCCATAAAATTCTAGAAGTAGCTCGGCTAATTTATCCTCGGCGATCCCTTTTTCAATGACAATCTTTTTTGTGAGACGGTTGTCATAATACCAGCAATGACAAGAAGAGTGAATTATCAAATTGTTCCTCCACAACCTCCTCCTCAAATTCATGATCAAGCGGATCATTTTCATTCATGTTCGAGTCCATTTTAAGCTCAAAGTACCTTCAAAAATCAAAGAAAATGTTAGTAGGGCATTAGAATTATGTTAAGCAATTCAAAACACTGCAATTAGGCAAAAGAGTCAGGTCGAATGGCCCTGGGAGCTTCAGTTGCAATGCTACTATAATTTCCAAATCTCCTAGCTTCCGCACCTGCGAAAAAACAAATGCAGGTGTGGTCCCTCTTCGACGGGTTTTATTTCGCTTTTGCGGACTTTCCATCTAACCAAAAATCGCACCTGCAGAACATTCAACGTAGGTGCGAGGCCGCATCTGCGACACTTTTATCGCTTTTGCGATGCACATCAGGGGTTTGACAAACCCAGAAATTTTCGACTCTTTCACTTCTTAAACATGATTTTAGCACATAATTTGTACTCAAGAATTCTAAATTAGTGCAAAATATGAACCTGCGGCTCTACTAAACCCGATTTTATGGTACTTAGCAACAAAATTTCTTTCGGATAATTTGTCAAACACATGACAAGCAACGAGAAGTTGTGCTTCTTTAAAAAAATTTGGTATTCAGATTTCCCCCAAAATTGTTTTCAACAACAACAGCACACATATGCTGTCACGACCCAATTTTCCCTCCGTTGGGTATCATGATGGCACCTAGTCTTAGGGACTAGGTAAGCCTAACATTAATTGAATAACAACAGTAATAAAGAAAAACTAGCAGTCTCGATCTAGAATCTTCGCAAAAATTTATAATTTCCCCAAAACCGGTAGTACAAGTGATAAGCTCTACAGAGTTAACTACACCTCTAAATACAACTATTTGGAAATGAGTAAAACAGTTGAAAATAAAGTAAGAAGGTGACTCCGAAGCCTGCGAACGCGGCAGCAGGTTTACCTTGAGTCTCCTCAACAAGGATCCGCACAACTACTAACGTTCAATACCTGGATTTGCACAAAAATGTGCAGAAGTGTAGTATGAGCACACCACAGAGGTGCCCAGTAAGTATCAAGACTAACCTCGGTTAAGTAGTGACGAGGACTCGTCAAGACACCCACTGGTCTAATAAACTAAACAAGCATAAGTACAGAAATAATGGAACATGACATCTATCTAATGTGTACACAATATGGCTAATAGTATAACAACTACAATAAGGAAGGAAAACGACAAACAGTAACGGAACACCAGAATAATACACAGAAGGATGGATGGAAACACAACCCTAGTCCGAAAATCACAATACAGTAAGGACAAGTAGTAACTCAGCACAACAATAGTTTCCACATCAGGCCTTAGCCAACAACCTCAATAAATTGGTTAAAATCTTCATGTGTAAGCTTTCACCCGCAAGTTTTATATTGGAAACTTTAAAATATAATCCTTCCAAATAGAAAATTCTTTGAAATATACTTCTTTCTAATATAAACTTTGCAGATTGAAAACCTTCAAACGTTGTTCTTTCAAAATAAATGTTTTTCAAATATACTTTTCCAAATAAATGTCTCCCAAACATAGTTTTCTTCAAGATAAATACTTTTCGAATATATTTTTCCAATAAATGACTTTCAACTATAGTTCCCTCAAGATAAATATTTTTCAAATATACCTTTCCAAATAAATGTCTTTCAGACATAGTTTCATAAAGATAAATCTAACGGGATCTCGTTCCGTAATTCCGGAATTATCATGCAGTACATGGGGATCTCCCGGAATACGTCTATAGTCCCAAAATAAATATGCAGTGGTGGGGGATCTCCCGGAATACGTCCGTAGTCCCAAAATAAATATGCAGTGGTGGGGGATCTCCCGGAATACGTCCGTAGTCCCAAAATAAATATGCAGTACAGGGGGATCTCCCGAAATACGTCTATAGTCCGAATTTAAATATGCAGTATAAGAGGATCTCCCGGAATACGTCCTTAGTCCCAATTTAAATATGCAGTAGAGAGGGATCTCCCGGAATACGTCCGTAGTCCCAATGTAAATATGCAGTGCAACCAATAAAGATAACAATTATAGCACGGCAGAAAAACTCGTACATCACCACATCAAGCACAAATTAACAATGACGTTAATACAAAGTACAACGAGTAAATCAATACAAGGACTTTAAATCACAAGGAAACAGTAGAACTCGTTCACAGGGAATAATCACGGTAAAGAATGTTAAGTGTAAAGAGACAGCTTAACTAGGGAAAAACAAGACGTAACAAATCCACAATATTCAAGTCAACAATAAGAATCCAACACAAGTCAAATAATTTCAAATAAAGGCAAATCGACTAAGATATAGGTTATCTACCCTTTTAAGGTTGAGCAATTACGAGAGATATTCAACAATTCAAATAAGGGTAACCAGCAAAAGATAATCATAACTCCAATTAAGTCTAAAAGATTATAGGGTGAGATATTAATAATTTCAATTAAATATAGGCAGATTATAAAAGTATAGCATGCCGAAAGAAGAGGTAAAACCTTTGGTTAAGCCAAATCAGGGTCAAGTAGACGGTAATGGTGAATCCTAAAGCAATTATCTCTAATCAAGGCATGTAGAGGTGAAACTAGAAAATAAGAACTCAAGTGTATCAAGAACAACTTCATACAAGGTGAGTATAAGGACCTAAGAACCCTAAAAGGCAAACTTCCAACAAATAAGTCCGAGCACGTACTCGTCACCTCGCGTACACGGACTACAATCAACATAGAAGACTCGAATCCTAAGGGGTAGTTCCCCCACACAAGGTTATGCAAGATACTTACCTCGAAACACTCAACTCAATACCAAACCACTCTCTTGCCACAAGTATCCAACTCCGAATGGTCCAAATCTAATCAAATAAATTGCATAGCGTAAATAATACTACAAGTAACTACTTTAGCTAATGAATTCGAAGCTAAGGCAAGAAAATAGGAAAAATGCCCAAAAAGCCTCCCCGGGACCACGTCTTGAATTCAGGTAAGAATCAAAAATTACGAACACCCATTAATTCACGATTCTAACCACACCAAATTTACTCAAATCCGATACCAAAATCTCGATCAAACCCCAAAATTTGGCCTAAGAATTTTTCTCAAATCTTCCCCAATTTTCCACTCTAAATCACTAATTTAATGTTTAAATTAAAGACATAATCATGGGAATTAACCAAAACCAGGTAAGAATCACTTACCCTACACATCCACGCAAGAATCTCTCCAAAAATCGCCTTCTACCGATCTCCCATTTAAATTTTGTGATATGAACTCAAAATCCTCATTTTTGAACTTTAAATTCTGCCCAGGTGTTCCTTCTTCGCGTTCGAGGCCACCCATCACGTTCGCGATGAACAAAAACTCTCTAAAGCCATTTCCAAACTCTTCTCAGATAGCCTCTAGTATAATGGTCATAATTATTCGTACAAAGTTGCAAATGAAAAATGGTTTAATGTTTTGAAACTAGAAACCAAGATCTAAAACTTTAATATTTTGGTCATCTTCCAATTCCTTATAAATTTTGAGATATAAGCTGCCAAAGTCAACCCTGTGCAACACAAATTTCTTCTTTATCTTCCCGAACAGCCTGTAGTGTACCAGCCATAACTTTGTTTACACAAATCCAAATGCTATATGGTTTACATTTATGAAAACTATACACAATGATATACAACTTCCTGTTTTGGATCATCTTCAAATTATTTATAGATTGTGAGATATGAGTCTCCAAATTCAGACCTACGTAATAGAGATTTTCTTCTTCGCGAACTCGAGGATTCCTTCGCGAATGCGAAGAACAAAGTCCCTGAAGCCAAATCACGAACGCGAGAGGGATCCTCGCGAACGCGAAGAAAAACACCAGACTCCAGCATCACATATTGCAAAACAGTCTGAAATGATCTGAAACTACCCCGAAACACACCCGAGGCCCCCGGGGCCCCGTCCAATCACACAAACCAGTCCCATAACATAAGACGGGCCTGCTTGAAGCCTCAAATCACCTCAAACCACATTGAAATCATGAATTGCACCCCAATTCAAGCTTAATGAACTTTAGAACTTCAAACTTCTGCATTCGATGTCGAGACCTATCAAATCACGTCTGAGTGACCTCAAATTTTGCACACAAGTCACATTCAACATTACAGACCTACTTCAACTTCCGGAATCAGAATCCAACCCCGATATCAAAAAGTCCACTTCCGATCAAACTTCTCAAAGACCTTCAAATTTCTAACTTTTGCCAAATTTCCTCAAAATACTCTACAGACCTCCAAATCCTAATCCGGGCGCACGCCTAAATCAAAAATCACCATACGAAGCTGCTGACATCATCCAAAACTTATTCCAGAGCCGTTTACACCAAAGCCAAATTCCGACCAAATTCTCACCTCTTAAGCTTCCAAAAATAAAATCTTCCTTCCAATTCGACTCTGAATCATCTAGTAGTTGAATTCAATCATGCACGCAAGTCGATATAAATAATATGAATTAGTTCAAGACCTTACACCGCTGAACATAATTTAAATTCTCAAAACGACCAGTCGGGTCGTTAGATTCTCTCCCTCTTAAAACAATTGTTCGTCCTCGAACGTGCCAAAAAAATTGCCTTGAAGTCTCTGAATCACTGAATGCACACTTCCAACATACACCTGCGGGTGATCCCGCGTCACTCAAATCTACATAAGCCTAATGACACCATCTCAACTGCAATTTAGCCTTCCTACCACCACCGATAAGCCTCATACCTTAATTTCTGACCTTCTACTCATTTCCAAAAGACCCAATTCTAAATCCATATCCGGCACCAACCTCAACTAGCTTCATCAACTCATTCCTAACAAGGTACGACCACACAATATAACACACCACACATAGGCCTATAATAACACTTCTGATCACAATCGCTGCCAAAATCATCCCAGCACTAGCAACTAGCCTCATGTCTATTAGACTCTGTTTCAAACCTCCATAATATTGACAATGATGCAAGAAGGACGAAGACCTTATTATTAGACACCTGAATCACCAAGCCACAAATAATACCACCGAGCACACAACACGCAAGCTAAAACTCAAGAAGCATAAAATGAAACGACTGAATATGAAAGGAGAAACACATAAGGAAACTATCAAACAAGCCTGACAGGCACAACTCTCTCCCAGTACTAACCTATAAAGCAATATAACAAGGAAAGAGTTCAAGTATATGAACAAATCACAAGGGTCCCATCCTGATATAACTTCTATCGCGGTACACAGCGCGGTTCGAACACATCAAATCTCATGAAATCACGAGGGTCTCTCCCTCAATTATAAATCACAGATCGAATATATATCATACCAATTGAAATATCCTACTACTCAGCTCTGCCAAAAATAATCACAACACTAGTTGAAATCACCCCGATAGAGTATCAAATCACAGCTCATAACCAAAATACTCAGGAAAAATCACATCAACCTTACCATGATAAACAACAAGGACTCATTTCTAGTCTCACCACTCCCAATGCTGAATAAAAACAACGATAGACACGGGCTACCTCTCATAGAATCTCCCAACAAGAGCAAACACGAAAATAGAGTGCAAAGCATGAAACTCACTCCTAAATGAAGCAAGAAATAAGGGATTCATCCAGACCAGCAGAAGTATAATGAAATACAAATGTTTCCCCTTTGTAACAGATCAAAACATACCCGTATGATAATATTTGGCACAATGGCCCCCAGCCTACTATATGAAACATATCAACGGGCTGGGCCTCCCCCTCTTGGGTGCCCCATACTCGCTTGAATACCCCGTTGTAACACATCTGCCCGGAGCCTGGGACAATCTCTCACCATGTGGTTGATATCTCCACAGTCAAAAACAACCTCTCTACTGATGTGGCGGTGGAAACTGCACCGTATGAGAAGCTCTGAGACCCATGAACACCTTATACACTACGCGAAGCCGAAAGTGAAAACTGAATTGGCTGACCCACAAAACCTCTACCATGTCATACCCTGCCTCAAAAATAAGGACCAGCAGATCTCTTCGGTCCACGAGGCCTCCTGGCCTCCCTGAACTCTCTCTCCTGGTCTCATCGGTCCTCTCGCTCCCGGTCCCACATGCCCTCTAACCAGCAGGTGATCCTTACCACCTGTTGAAATGAAGCATCTGACTCCAACTCTCGAGTCATGCTGAACTGAATATCATGTATGAGCCCCCAAATGAAACTACGGACTCGCTCTCTAACTATAGTGACCAAGGCAAGTGCACGCCTGGCCAACTCACTGAATCTGACGGCATACTCAAATATTGACATAGTGCACTGACGCAACTGCTCAAACTCCGCGTGCCATGCATCCCAAAGGGACTGAGGTACAAACTTTCTCAAAAACATCTCTCAAAACTGAGACCACGTAAGTTAAGCTGCATCTGCCGAGCTACCCAACTCATATGCATGCCGCCACTGATAAGTTGCTCCCTTAAGCTGGAACGTAGTAAAAGCAACCCCACTCATCTCAACAATATCCATAGTGCGTAGGATGCTATGAAACTCCTCCAGCAAACCCCGTGCACTATCTGAAGCCAAACCGCTCAATGTAGGAAGGTTATATCTCTTGAACCTTGCAAATCTAAGTTGTCCTTCCTCGGATGATGTTGCTCTAACCGTGAGTTGAGCTGGAACCACAAGTCGTGTCACAATGACACTTAGAACCTGACCAACGTGAACTTGTTGCTCTGGAGTGTGGGCGGCGGGAGTCTGGGTCCCTTCCCCGATTTATGAAGTAGTTGATGCAACCGGAATCAACCCCTCCTGAACCAATGCATCAAACATGCTCAGGAACTGTGCTAAAGTCCCCTAAGCCTGGGGGTAACAGTAGGCGCCTCCGATACCTTCCCTCTGACTGGAACTACCAACGGCTCCTCAATTGCTGCTCTGGTAGGTTCCCTAGCTGCGGCACATGCTCCTCGTCCACCTCTACCTCTGACCCGAGCTACATCTGCTCTAGGGTTAACATCATCAGGAACCGCAACTCGTGTCCTCACCATTTGTGAGAGAATGGAATAATAAATATCAAATTTCAAGATAAATGAACTCGCACGATAGGAATGAAGGAAATGAAATTGGTCTAATAGTTCTGTAGCCTCTCGAAGATAAGTATAGACGTCTCTGTAACGATCCACAAGACTTACTAAACACGCTTATGATTCGTAGCACCTATGAACCTAGAGCTCTAATACCAACTTGTTACAACCCAATTTTCCCGCGATTGAGTATCGTGATGGAACCTAGTCTTAGGCACTAGGTAAGACTAACATTCATTTAATAACAACAATAATAAAGAAAAACTAACAGTCTCGATATAGAATCTTTGCAAAAATTTATGATTTCTGCAAAACCGGTAGTACAAGTCATAAGCTCTACAGAGTTAACTACACTTCTAAATACAACTGTTTGGAAATGAGTAAAACAGTTGAAAACAAAGTAAGAAGGTGACTCCGAAGCCTGCGAACCGACGGCAGGTTTACCTTGAGTCTCCTCAACAAGGATCCGCACAACTACTAACATTTGATACCTGGGGGATCTCCCGGAATACGTCTGTAGTCCCAATTTAAATATGCAGTGCAACCAACAAAGATAACAATTATAGCACGGCAGAAAAACTCGTACATCACCAATCAAGCACAAAGTAACAATGACGTTAATACAAAGTACAAGGAGTAAATCAATACAAGGACTTTAAATCACAAGGAAACACTAGAACTCATTCACAAGGAATAATCACGGTAAAGAATATTAGGTGTAAAGAGAAAGCTTAACTAGAGAAAAACAAGACGTAACAACAAATCCATAATATTCAAGTCAACAATAAGAAGCCAACACAAGTCAAATAATTCCAAATAAAGGCAAATCGACTAAGATATAGGTTATCTACCCTTTTAAGGTTGAGCAATTACGAGAGATATTCAACAATTCAAATAAGGGTAAGCAGCAAAAGATAATCATAACTCCAATTAAGTCTAAACAATTATAGGATAAGAAATTAATGTTTTCAATTAAATATAGGCAGTTTATAAATATATAGCATGCCGATAAAAGAGGTAAAACCTTCGGTTAAGCCAAATCAGGGTCAAGTAGACGGTAATGGTGAATCCTAAAGAAATTATCTCTAATCAAAGCATGTATAGGTGAAACTAGAAAATAAGAACTCAAGCGTATCAAGAACAACTTCATATAAGGTGAATATAAGGACCTAAGAACCCTAAAAGGCAAACTTCCCACAAATAAGTCCGAGCACGTACTCGTCACCTCGCGTACACGGACTACTATCAACATAGAAGACTCGAATCCTAAGGGGTAGTTCCCCCACACAAGGTTATGCAAGATACTTACTTCGAAACGCTCAACTCAATCCCAAACCACGCTCTTGCCACGAGTATCCAACTCCGAATGTTCCAAATCTAATCAAATAAATTGCATAACGTAAATAATACTACAAGTAACTACTTTAGCTAATGAATTCGAAGCTAAGGCAAGAAAATAGGAAAAATGCCGAAAAAGACTCCCCAAGACCACGTCTTGGAATCAGGTAAGAATCACAAATTACGAATACCCATTCATTCACGATTCTAACCATACCAAATTTACTCAAATCCGATACCAAAATCTCAATCAAACCCCAAAATTTGGCCTAAGAACTTTTCTCAAATCTTCCCCAATTTTTCACTCTAAATCACTAATTTGATGTTGAAATTAAGGCATAATCATGGGAATTAACCAAGATTAGGTAAGAATCACTTACCCTAAACATCCACGCAAGAATCTGTCCAAAAATCGCCTTCTACCGAGCTCCCAATTAAATTTTATGATATGAACCCTCATTTTTGAACTTTAAATTATGCCCAGGTGTTCCTTCTTCGCATTCGCGGGCCACCCATCGCGTTCGCGATGAACAAAAACTCTCAAAAGACATTTCAAAACTCTTCTCAGATAGCCTCTAGTATAATGGTCATAATTATTCGTACAAAGTTGCAAATGACAAATGGTTTAATGTTTTGAAACTAGAAACCAAGATCTAAAACTTTAATATTTTTGTCATCTTCCAATTCCTTATAAATTTTGAGATATAAGATGCCAAAGTCAACCCTGTGCAACACAAATTTCTTCTTTATCTTCCCGGACAGCCTGTAGTGTACCAGCCATAACGTGTATCAACTTCCGGAATCGAAATCCAACCCCGATATCAAAAAGTCCACTTCCGATCAAACTTCTCAAAGACCTTCAAATTTCTAACTTTCTCCAAATTTCCTCAAATTACTCTACAGACCTCCAAATCCTAATCCGGCCACACGCCTAAGTCCAAAATCACCATACGAAGTTGCTGACATCATCCAAAACTTATTCCGGAGCCGTTTACACAAAAGTCAAATTCCGGCCAAATTCTCACCGCTTAAGCTTCCAAAAATAAAATCTTCCTTCCAATTCGACTCTGAATCATCTGGTAGCTGAATTCAATCATGCATGAAAATCGATATACATAATATGAAGTTGTTTAAGACCTTACACCGCTGAACGGAACATAAATTCTCAAAACGACCGGTCGGGTCGTTACATATGCACACTCTCAACAAATTTCCCTCACAGGTAAAACTAACAGTGATAATAAAAAAATTGAAAACGGGACTGTAGAATAGATGAGATGAAGAAGAAGAAGAAAAGGGAAGTAGATGAGAGGAGTAGATGAGGGGACTAAGAGCCATACATGTGTGTCTTGTGTATGAGAATTCGAGTGTGAGCAATAATTGCTTTGTGTGAGAGATGAGCGGTGTTTTTGAGTTTGGGAAAAAAAATTGGTGTCACTTGATGAAATGAGGGCAGGGTTCTTTAAAATCACCCGACATGCCACATCTGTGGGAGTTTTACCGCTTCGGCAACTGTGCTTGTACGGTTGGTCAATCGCTTCTACGGAACTGTCACATCTGTGCTACATATGGCGCTTTTGTGAGGCCGCATCTGTGTGAAAAGTTCTGCAGATGCGGTTACACCAGATGACTGGTGCACAGATTTTGCAGCCACTGTTTTTGTGCACTCCAACACCTCAAACTCTTTAATTCAACTCCAAAAAGTCTAAAACTTAGCATATAAGTCAAAAATAACATAGTAAACTATTCTAAAAAAGAAAATTTCAAAAACAACCAAAATTTTTGAAAATAACGGGTTGCCTTCCATCTAGCGTCGCATTTAACGTCGTGGCATGACGCAGATAAATTTTACCACTTCTCTTGCCAATTGGATGATATGAATTGGGCACCTAATTTGGAATCAAGTTTGTGACCACGAGCAGTGGGGGTGATAATTAGATGATCAAGCCACATATTAATTTCTTCATTTTGCATTTCTTGGGTTTCTTGTGAGGAATGTCATTTTGCCTTCTTGAATATGCAAATTGCAAAATGTATAACTCTTGTTTTTCTTATTTACACTTCCATATGGATTCGCACGGCTCAAATTCCCATATCACCATGCAATTCCAAATTTGAAAAATTCTTGGAATGTGACCTCAAGCCTTTAAATTGCAATTCTTCCCGTATTTTGGCATCCTCTTTTTCCCCCGGACTAGAGTCAATCCCAACCATATTTTCAGTAACACCGTTGACTATAATTTTATTTTTTTCTTGGCATCACCAACAAGCATGGAGTCGGTTGGTGGATGTTCAAATCTTGATTCCTCAAAGTAAAGCTCACTTTCTTCCTCGAAGTTGGACTCTTCTTGACTTCTTTCCGCACTCTCAAGTTGGTGGGCATAGTGAGCCTCAACCAATATTTTCATTTGATTTTTCAAGGTAGTGATATTATCACCATTTTGAGTTATTGCTTGTTTTAAGTCCTCGAGTGCCATGTCTTGCTTCTCCTCATTTTCAAGAATGGCCGCCAATATGAGCATCATCCTTTCATTTTGAGCATTTGAGAGTTCTTCTTGATTTTGATCAAAGTGACAAAGAAGGATTTTCGGCTTCAACCTCTAAGGAAGGTTCTTGGCTATCATTCACTTGCGAGGCTTTTTGGACCTCTAAAGCTTCAAGAATTTCTCCCATTTGTAAGTGCAACCATTCAAGCGCCAAATTATTTTGGAGGCTATTTTCCAAAAGCTCCTCCAAGGTATTTTTCTCTTTGTTTTCTTCTTCAATAGGCATTCTAACATGAGCTTGAACTCTCCATTTTGACTATGCTCAATTTCTTCCACATTCATATCCCTATAATTTTTATCACAAAAAGTGTAATCATCATATAGGGGGTTCGAGGAAGGGAAGGAAAGATAAGCACATTATCCCAATGACCATTTTGACGACCACACTTATCACAAATACTCTACTCATGGGTTTGAGATTGTACGTAGAATCTGCCCCCGGGAGAATTTAAATAATTTTGCCACGAGTGTGGTCCTCCACCATAAGGACAAGGGTCATCAAAGTATGAACAATTATCATCCGACCAATTTTCATTATATGATGCCATTTTTAAAAAAAACTATGAAACGAAACAACAAACAAATAAGAAGATAAAGATAAGAAAAATAATCACAAGTTTGGACCAAAGCACTTACTGTTACTTCTCAAACAACCTAAATATGCCAAATTGTTCCCCGGAAACAGCGCCAATTTTGATGACGTCCAAATCCACTACTAAAAAGTAAATGGACACGGTCGCATGCAATATAATTTACCCAACTATGAGTCGATGTCGAATCCCACAGAGAACAATATGTAGGCGATTAAGCGTGTAAGAGAATTATCACTTATTATGCTAAGCCAAATACTTAAAATGTGATTGTAAAAATATTATAGCTAAATGTGAAAATATAAACTAACCTAGAAAGAAAGTAAAATTACCAATCTCTAGAAGCATGGATGCATAGGGAATTACACTCAAGTAACAATCCAATGTATTTCACGATGAGCGAGTATATATTAATTAGCCTCGGACAAGAATTCCATATTAGTTTCTTCCGAGGACTAACAAAACTTCCTAATTGAATTATCCCTAAAATAATTAAGAGATTAAAAATACCCGAGTACGGCTACAAGTATTACAACCCTATCCCTCGATAGAATCTATAACGTGAGGGTTAAACCCTCAATTTCTTGTTAATTAATCTTTCCCAACCCCAAATTACCTTCCTCAAAATTAATTCGAAGTTAATGGTCGAGTCCTAAGGTTAGTTAATTCCTTTGGAAACATTAAAGAACAAGAATAATTAAAGAAACAATAACTCACTTCATAATAAATAAAAATCATTCAATACATAAGCACAACAAGTTATTTAATCCACAACTTAAATATGAAAATTCCCATAAACAAGATTCAAGTGTTGGAAAAAATACTACACACGTAGATGTACAATACAAATCAAGGAAATGATGAAATGAACATAAATGGGTAAGAAATGCTCAACCAAAAACCTCAAATCTTCAAGACCCAAGTGTGTGTGCAAGAATCTTAGCTTACAAAACTTCTGTTCTCTAGTCAAGAGACTCAAAATAAGCCAAAAATGTGTTTCCAATAAGCTAGGTGATGTAACTGTGAGTTTGGAATTGAGAAAATGTGTAATGCCAAGACTGCGTATAGCTGAAGCCTGTTGACCGCACTTGCAGAAAGATCCTTGTAAGTATGTCTTCGCATATGTGGATATCCTATCGCAGAAGCGGCCTCTGATGGGAAACTCTGACCCCATAAAAGCATACTTACACGCGCAGAAGCGCGATTGGAGATGAAAAATCCAAGCGCAGAAGCGCGACCGCAGATATGGTGAATCAATCTCATAATCCGTTCCTGTCTTCCAGTCTTTCTTTCGCAAATGCGGACCATTTCCTAGCAGATGCGAGGTCGCAAAAGCAACCAGTGTTCCACAGATGCAGAATCACTGAATGAATTTGCACTTGTTTTACTCTTTTTTGCTGAATTCCACTTCAACTGAATTCAACTCGTTTCATAGCATCATTTACCTAAAAATCTAGCAATACACACCATAAACAACCTCATATTATAATTGGAAAATGGCCAAAAATGCACCTGAACTATTGAAAATGGAACACATATGCCCTATGTTTGCTATTGGGAACAAAAATACCCTCACCGTTAGTCGAGTGGAGCATATATACCCTTCTCCACTAACAGACTCCACATCAGCTATAAATTCACATTAAAAAGATTTTTTTTTTGCTGATTTGGAGCTCCACATCATATTTGTTTTATTTTCATCCAAGAAAACTAGTGACATCTAAGTCACCCATGCCTTTTCCCATTTTCCACGATCAACGGGTTAAAATGCCTTAATCAACGAATCCTATCAAAGACCGATTGTATAATCAATTATGCTCCTCATTGTTTCCATTATTGCTTTGTTCACCATTAACTCATCAAACTTCCATAGACACTACCGAAATAGCCATTCCAGAGTTCAACTTCATTTTATTACTGCAGGACCATCTGGAGAGATTTACATAGACAGAGAGAGTTTTATTGGTGTTAGAGACTTAATTCGATTCATTTTTACATTTATTGTTTTTAATCCTTCTGCATTTCTCTCCATTTTTTTGTTGTCGTTCTTCATAAACCTTAATTTTCAAGCCTCTATCTCATCTCTTCCCATTTTGAAATCACCACTCATCAACTATGCGGATGTGCATCGACTATAGGTAGTTGAATAAAGTTATAATTAAGAACAAGTATCATTTTCCACGCATTGATGATCTATTTGACCAGCTTCAAGGAGATAGAGTGTTGATTTGAGGTATAGATATCACCAGTTGAATTTTCGGGACTCGAAAATTCTGAAGACGACATTCATGATTCGTTATGGTCACTATGAGTCCTTGTGATGTCTTTTGGAATGACCAATGCCCCAGCAACATTCATGCATCTGATGAACAATGTATCCCATCCATATCTCAATTATTTTGTCATAGTATTTATTAATTATATCCCGGTGTATTCTCAAAGCTAGGAGGAACATGCACAACATTTGAGGGTTATACTACAGAGGTCGAGGGAGGAGAAGCTTTATACCAAGTTCTCCAATTATTAGTTTTAGATCAGTTCGGTGGCGTTCTTGGGGCATGCGGTGTCAAGTGACAGGATTAAGGTGGATCCAAAGAAGATAGAGGCATTTCAGAGTTGGCCTAGACCGTCTTCAACTACCGAGATTTAGAGTTTTCTCGGCTCGGACGGATATTATCGTTGCTTTGTAGAGGGTTTTTCGTCCATTATAGTGCCTTTGACCAGGTTGACTTAGAAGGGTGCCCAATTCAGGTGGTCGTATGAGTGTGAGGAGAGATTTCAGAAGCTCAAGACTGCCTTGACCACAGCTCCAGTTCTAGTTCTGCCTTAAGCATCGGGTTCTTATACAATGTATTGTGATGCTTCTCAGATTGGTATTGGGTGTGTCTTGACGCATGAGGGTGGAGTGATTGCTTATGCTTCACGCTAGTTGATGCCTCATGAGAAGAACTACCATGTTCATGATTTAGAGTTGGCAGCCATCGTTCATGCATTATTTGGAGGCATTATCTCTACGGTATGTCTTCTAAGGTATTTACGGTTCATCGGAGTCTCCAGCACTTGTTCAAGAAAATATATCTAATGTTGAGGAAATGGATATGGTAGGAGCTACCAAAGGACTATGATATTACCATTTTACATTATACGGGAAGGCCAATGTGGTGGCTGATGCTTGAGTAGAAAGGCGGTGAGTATAGGTAGCCTTGCATTTATTCTTGTTGGTGAGAGATCGCTTGAATCAAATGTTCAGTGCTTGGCCAATACGTTCGTGAGGTTAGATGTTTCGCAGCCTATTCGAGTTCAAGATTATGTGGTTTCTCGGTCCTCCTTATATGATACGCATTAGAGATAGTCAGTATGATGACCCCCATTTACTTGTCCTTATGGACGCGGTTCAGCACGGAGATGCCAGATAGGTTTCTATTGGGGATGATGGGGTGTTGCAGATGTAGGGTCGGATTTGTCTGCCCAATGTGGATGAGTTACATGAGTTTATCATTGAGTATTCCCACAGTTCACGGTATTCCATTCATCTAGGTGTCGCAAAGATGTACCAGGACTTTAGGCAGCAATATTGGTGGACGATGATGAATAAAGACATAGTGGAGTTTGTAGCTCGGTGCTTCAATTGTCAGCAGGTAAAGTATGAGCTTCATAGGTCGGGCGGTTTTCTTCAAAGGCTTGAAATTCCGGAGTGGAAATGGGAGCATATCACCATGGACTTTGTAGTTGGGCTCCCGCGGACTTCAATGGAGTTTGACGCTATTTGGGTGATTGTGGACGGGTTGACTAAGTCCAGGCATTTCATTCCAATTAGGATTACCTATTCTTTGGAGCGGTTGGCTGAGATATATATCAACGAGATCGTTCGTCTTCACGGTGTGCTGATGTCCATCATTTCAGATCGGGGCACGCAGTTCACATTGTAGTTTTGAAGAGCAGTACAGTGAGAGTTAGGCACATGAGTTGATTTGAGTACAACATTCCTCCCTCTGATGGACGGGCTATCCGAGCACATAATTCACATATTGGAGGATATTTTACACATTTGTGTCATGGATTTTAGGGGTTCTTGAGATCAGTTTTTGCCGCTTGCAAAGTTTGCATACAACAATAGCTACCAATCAATTATTCAGATGGCTCCGTGTGAGGTCTTGTATGGGAGGTGGTGTCGTTCTCTGGTTTGTTGGTTTGAGCCCGAAAAGGCTAGGCTATTGGGTACTGACTTGGTTCAGGATGCTTTGGACAAAGTAAGTTGATTCAGGATCGGCTTCGCACTGCACAATCTAGACAAAAGATCAACGTCGTAACATCGTGGAGGAGAAGGTATTGCTTAGAGTGTCGCCCATGAAGGGTATTATGAGGTTTGGGAAGAAGAGCAAGTTGAGCCCTCGGTATATTGCGCCTTTTGAGGTGCTTGAGAGGATTGGAGAGGTGGCTTACAAGCTTGCATTACCGCCTAACCTATTGAGTTTCATCTAGTGTTTCATGTTTCCATGCTCTGAAAGTATTTCGACAATCCGTCTCATTTTTTGGACTTCAGCACAGTTCAGTTAGATAGGGATTTGACTTATGATATGGAACTAGGGTCCATCTTGGATCGGCAGGTTCGGAAGTTGAGGTCAAGGAATATAGCTTCACTGAAGTGTAGTGGATAGGACATCCACTCGAGGAAGCTACTTCGGAGTCCGAGCAGGAAATGCAAAGTAGATATCCATGCCTATTTGAGGCTTAGGTATGATTCTAGACCCGATTGAGGATGAACATTTGTATAAAAAAAGGGAAATGTAACGACCCAACCGATCATTCTGGAGTATTATAACCCTTTTCCCCCATTTATTTCTTATTATGTGCTCATTTGTTGTTATGTAAGTGACCGAGGTAATTGATTTGGTTCCGAGGATGTTTCGAAATGAATCAGGACACTTAGTCCCAAGGTTGGAAGCCTAAGTCGAAAGAGTTGACCGCATGTTGACTTATGTGTAAACGGCTATGGAATGGAGTTTTGATAGTTTCAATAGCTCCGTGGGGTGATTTTGGACTTTGGAGTGTGTCCGAATATTGATTTGGAGGCCCGTATATGAATTTGGCTTAAATTGGCAAAAGTTGGGAAAGTTGAAGTTTGGAGAATTGAAAAGTTTGATCGAGAGTTGACTTTGTGGTTATCGGGCTCGAATTTTGGTTCCAAAATTTGAAATAGGTCTGTTGTGTTAGTTATGACTTGTGTGCAAAATTTAAGGTCGATCGGAGTTGATTTGATAGGTTTCGACATCAATGGTAGAAGTTGGAAATTCATTAGTTTCAATAGGCTTGAATTAGGGTGTGATTTGTATTTTTGATGTTGTTTGATGTGATTTGTGGCCTCGACTAAGTCCGTATCGTGTTTTAGGACTTGTTGGTATTTTGGTTGAGGTCTCGTGGGCCATTAATGGATTTCGGATGGTTAACAGATCGAAATTTGACGTAGGAGATATGCTGAAGTGCTTCAGGTCTAGCCACAGGTGCGGAGCCACAGAAGAAGCTAGGTGCACACATGTGAGAAAAGGGGGAAGGAAACTGGGAAGCATAGGAACGGAGGAGATATCCATAGAAGCGGACGTGCTCCTACGCGAAGTGTTTCGCAAAAGCGGAGCTGGGCAGTGTTGCTGGTGATCGCAGAAGCAATGGGTCTATCCACAAATGTGGTCCCACAGGTGAAAAGAGGGGACCACATGTGCACTATATCGGCTGTCTAGTGTCCTTCGCAAAAGCGCACATGCGATCGCAGAAGCGGTTTCGCAGATGCTAAATTTTTGCTTGCAGGTGTGGTTTCGCTGGCAGAAGGGTAATAAGTGGGAGTTAGAGTAATTTCTTCATTTTTGAACCTTGGGAGCTCCTATTGAAGCGATTTTGGAGGGGTATTCACTAGATTTCACGAGGTATGCAACTTTTGGTCATTTTTTATAAAGGGAAAAAGTCTGGATTTATCCTTGTACTATTGTAAATAGTTTACATTTGTCCTCTATTACACTTTTCGTTCAAATCCATCATTACCGTTAACAAAGTAAACAAAAACACCCCTAACCCTAACATTTTGATGTTGTGACACTTGGGGCCCTCAAATAAATTGCCATGTAACAATACATGTCAGCATTTTTATAAGTTCACTATCCAATAAATTATTTTAATTCTTTATTTCTTTTTTTTCTTTTTTTTCTCTTTCTTCTTTTTTCAACATCACTTCTTCTGCTTCTTTACCGCCATAGCCTACCAAGCTAAAAGCTTTCAAAACCCATCAAGGATTGTTTAAGTTCTTGATAATATAATTAGAAAGAGAGTGAGATAGTTTTTTCTGAATGGGTAGAAAATGCCAGGACTACTAGTTATGATTGATCCCAAAGGTGACAGGCCTTTAATCTTCTTCTTCTTGTTCTTCTCCGGCGGGCTTGTCGAAAAGATTCGATGAGGGGAGACAATAAGCTAAATTATTGATGGCTGAAACTGTCAACATTGAACAATATTGCATGTTGACTTTTCAAAGCAGTGTGTATATATTGACAGGCCAGTAATCTTTTTCATCTTTGGTGTCTCGCCGGAAAAATGCCCGCCGGTGAAGAACCATGCTTAGATTTGGCCAAAAGATTATCGGTGAATTTTCTTTATCTTAACCTGTATTTTTCACAGAAATTCCTCCTACCGACCTCAGAATCTTCATGGGTCTGCCATGGGTGGTAATGAAGGTTTCCGGCGTTTTTCAATCCTACTATTACGAACTTGTACTTTTCACGGAGAACAACATCAATTAAGATCTTGATGTGAAGCCCCATTCTTTATAGACATGATAGAAACAAAAGGATCTGAATTTTCTACAGAAATCAAAGTTGATTGGTTGAATTTTGAATTCGACGGAGAAGATGATAACGCCCGAACAGAGGAGAAAGGGAGAAGAAAAAGAAAGAGTTAAAAAGTTAAAAATTAACTGGGACCCACAATATTCCCTTTATCTTAAAAATAAAAAATAACACAAGATAAATTTAAGGATTAAATGATAGAAATGCTGACATGGTAATTTATTTGAGGGTCCCAAGTGCCACAGTGTCAAAACGTTAGGGTTAGGGGTATTTTTACTTACTTTGTTAACGGTAAGAATGGATTTGAACGAAAAGTATAACGGGAGACAAATGTAAACTATATATAATAGTACAAGGACAAATCCGAACCTTTTCCCTTTTATAAATTAACATTGAATTCTCATTGAATTTCTCACCTATATTATGTGTTTTTAAGGTGGAATTTTGGGAATTTCGGACTAGGAATTGAAGAGTAAGATTTGGGAATTTGAGTGACGATTTGGTGTCGGAATTTGGTAATCTTGGTATGGTTGGACTCATGGTTAATTGGGTGTTCAGATTTTATTAATTTTGTCGGATTCCGAGATGTGGGCACGGGGTTGACTTTTTGTGTTGGCTTTTTGGCTTTGGTTAAAGACGTTAGTTTTATCATTGGAGTCTATTCCTATAGCTTTTATTGATAGTATTACGTTACTTTTTGGTTAGATTTGAGCTTTTCGGAGGTCGATACGCATGGAAAGGGCTTGCTAGCGGAGCGATTTGATTAATTTGAGGTAAGTATCTTATTTAAACTCAGTTGAGGAACTAGTTGCCTGAAATATTGTGATAGCTACGTGCTATTGGGTGCGTACATGTGTGGGGATGAACCCATGTGCAGGAACCGGAATTATTTCTTCATGTTCGGGTTGTGCTCAGGCTCTTATAAGCCTAGAATTTGACTCTTAAACCTTAAGCTATGATGCTTCTCACATTTGTGTCGTTGTTGTGAACTATTTGTTGTGAACACTTGCACATGCCTACACTTTAGCATATCGTTTATACTAGTCCATGAGCATGAGATTTGATATTCACTCATTTCATACATGTATACTTGTTTAATTTCTCCTGTATGATATGTTTGAACTGGAGGTTTGTGACCACGCCGGTGGATTGTGTTGTTGTACCTGTTACCATACCGGGTGGATTGTGTTATTGGCACGTGAGTTGTCTATGCGGATCCATATATTGATTTTATTAGCACGTGAGTTATCCGTGTAGCACGTGAATTGTCCGTGCGGGTTCTATTATTAGCACGTGAGTTGTCGACGTGGGTCCATCCTCCTAGGGTCACCCTCTCATGTTTATCTTTTGATGGTGTACCCACGGATATCGGAAATACTTATTAGTGGGGTTTGAACGAATATGGAAAAATGAGGTACCTGGCCAACGTGTTGTTGGATTTTGCATCTCAGCCTTACTTGTAATTTAATTGCATATCACCTCTATATGCTAAGATATTGTATGAGCAGAGTATTTGAGAAATTGCACGTATACATCATGTCTATGATAGGTGTCATCACGACATGTTGAGTTTTGGGTCGTGCAACTTCTAATTTAAGACCTGGTGTATGCTTTCTATATTATTTGTTCAGTCTATACTTTTCTAATTAGATATTATAGTCTTAAATATGTCATTAAATTTCTGTGGCTACAAGCAGAGGCTAAACTAGAATATTAATCTTATGGGTTCAAAATTTTACAACGACGACTTCAAGTGTTAATAACTAGGTTCTAAATTAATATGTATATATATTTAATAAATTTCTTAATATAAATACATTATTTGAGCAAAAGTTAATAGGTTTGGCTTAAACTCGTAGCTCGGCTTCTGCCTCCGCCCTGGGCTGTATATAGCATTTCAATAAGGATAAAATAAAAATTGTAAAGTTAAATAGTTTTTATATATAAAAACATAAATTATTTTTCCAGACTAATTACATAAGGAAAAGTGCCTTCTAAATTGGAAGGAAAGGAATAATATTTTTAACCTTTTTCCAATCATAGATTCCAGATGACATGGTGGTGAATTCTATTCTTGCAGCAATTGTAACTCATGGAAATATTTAACCATCTCAAGAATTCATATATCACATCAGTTCGTCTAAAAGAAATCCCTTAAAACTTGTAAATCTTCCACTTTTCTTAATTCATTATTTCCCCAAAAATCCATGGATCGACAAAGATGGGAACAACATCAAAGTGAAGGAGATTAAAACATGTTGCAGCATGGATAGCTTTCGTACATACATTTCAAGATATTATTGGCCATTGTTAAAGGTTTCTTTTGGACAAAATGTTTTTCAATATCTATCCATTTTTATTTACTTAATTATTTGTTCAGTATGCCCTCTCACTCGTGAACTTGGTTTTTATGAGCCAAACAAATGAAAAATCTTTTTTTAAATATAACAGGTGAAATTGAAACTTGAATTTAGAACATTTGCATGTTCTGATATTATGTTAAAAAGCGTAATCATCTCATCCCTAGCTTAAAATATCGTTAGAGAGACTACACTCCTTAATTATTTACTTAATTATTCTTTCAACACAAACAAACATGAAATACTCAAGTTCAGAAACATGACTAGTTACTGTTTAATAGGATTTTCAGTCAAAGCCAATATTTAGAAGAAATCAGACTACTAATAACCAAGATTTACCTTACTTCCTCAACAACCTATTTGAAAAAATAACAAAAGTAATAATGTAAATTGACAAAAATAAATTAGGAATGAAGCGACAGTCAATCTCTAAAATTAAGGTAGAAAGCTTTTGTAAAGCAAAAAATTGTGAAGTATATCTCAGAAGTACTTGGAACCTGTCCTTACAAGTGAAATTCTCTATCCTTATATAGGGGTGTACAATTATAATGTTTTATACCTATTTATGACGAATTCATTATGAGCATTAATTGTATTGATTGTTGTTATTATTAATAAACATAACTTGCACATTCGTAGCTATAAATGCCTTACAACGATTTTGATTCCCTTTTCTTATTTATTCTAGTTCATGTATCTTTCCTCCTTTTTGACTGTGATTCAATCCCGTTTGCGCCTCTTCTTTGATAGTTGTTTAGGCTCGATCTTCTGTTCTATACTATCTCGTGAGTATTTCCCCCATACCCTCCTTGCATTCTTAATTTCACTAATTGAGCACGCCAGTTGACACTACACCATTGTTCCATGTGTCATGTTTTGTCAGCTTACTAATATTTCACGTGTAACATCTTTTTTCCATCAATACAGATAGTCCCCCCACTTTTTGTATATTCTTCAACTGAATATTCAGAAAGTGGTGAGCTTTTGTGGCATGAATTATTTGATGCCACTTTTCGAGTATCATTGCATCTCCTTCAGAACCATTGTGACGTATGTCACGTCTATTTAATTCCCATGCCACGTGGTTTCTAATGATTGGTTCTATAGTTTTTCAGCGTTTTTTAGGGTTTTACTGCGGCTGCGTCATCCACGAAGTGATGGTTTCATTATGACGCTTCATATTGACCTACTTTTAATGAAGATCGTGTTTTCTTATAAATACTTCATTTTTTTTTTTATTTCTTGAAATCTTCCTTCTACAGTACCCTTTATATTACTCTTTCTTTGTATTTCTGCATCCGATTTTTATTAACTCTTTTGACAATAATGTCTTCTTCTACATTAGACCCTCGTAAGGTTGTGATTGTTGATGAACTCCCTCTTTCTAGTCCCTACTAGAAGTAGAAGAGGTGGTAGACCTCATAGTCATGGCTCGTTATCTAATCGTGGTTCCTCTTCCCATGGCAGTACTGCTAAACTTTCTTCTTCCAAACGTAGTGCTCCTTTAACCCCTAGATCTTCTTCTAGGAATAGATACTTAAAAGTACCAGTGCGCGAACCCATAGTAGCAAAGATTGTTCCTCAGGAATTTTCTTTTATAACTGGTCACAAATCCATAAGAAATCAAGTTTCATTTATGGCCTCCCTTAATCTTGCTGACCTTTATCCAACTTTAATCACTACTGGCCTTATCTCCATGGTTCGAAGAGAATGTTATTGGAAAATAGATTTCCCAATCTTAGTCCCTGGTACCAACCAGAGAATTACTTCATACCAAGTTGGTTATTTCTTTGTTTACACCTACCCTTTTACTTTAGGGTTCAAACCACCTATCGACCCAGCGATCATTGAATTTTGTCATTATTCCAACGTGTTCCTTAGAAAAATTGGCCCCATTGTATGCATGGTTTTTGTGTTCCTTCGTTATTTATCAGATTTGGTTTCTATGCCTTTCACTTTCTGACACTTGCTTCATCTTTACTCTCCTAAACGGTTTTGTGAAAGATTTTTTTCTCTCGTTGCTAGAAGTAAGAGAGTACTGGTTAGCCCTGAAGCTGACAGGGACCATGGCTAGTATACTTATTTTGTTGGTGGTCCCACTAGTGCTCTAGTGGGTGAATAAAACATACATTCTCCAGAGAAATGGAATTTTGCACGTAAGCTTTCCCCTTTTCTTTTCTTTTTCTCTTTTTTCTTTTAAAAGAAAAAATCCAACATGATCACATGCCTACTTTTTTAGCAACTATGGAAGTTTTTGATGAAATTTCCAACTTTCATGCTTTGGTAGATAAAATTCTAACTGTTGCACCTATGGAGAAAAGATCTTGGAAATGTCTTTCACAAAGACTTAGTTGGAAAGTGAAGACGCACGGTACTTTTTCCATTTATTATCTTTCCTCTTCTCTTCCTTGTTGGTTCAAGAGTTTCTTATTCTTCCCTTTTTTTCTTTGCTAGGATTTCCTATTTGTGGCATTAGTCCCCTGTCTGTTCCATCCACTAGGCTTTCCGTGACTTTTGCCCAGGAAAGGATTTTAAGGTCTTCTTTTTCAAAAAGGAAGACCGATGGAGCTCGTGGCTCTGATGGTGAAGAAGAAACAGAAGAGGGTTATTTGGTGCGAATGCCATGTGGCAGGATATGTGTGGTTTATGATGATGAAATTATTCCTTCTTACAACCCTTTACAAAGTTCAATCCCTTTTAGACTCGCAGATGAGATAGAGAGTGCCCCTTTAGTGATTTCTAATGAAGATGCGAATGATCCTCCCCAAGATTCTGTTGACACATTGTTTGCTCATGGATTCAAAGATGATGAAGCTTTTGGGTCTGTTTCTGAAGAATTTCCCCTTGCCTCCCTTCCAATCTCAGTTCCCGTTAATCCACGCGTGTCCTTACCTGACGCTACTCTTGTTGCTACTCGCGTGGCTACTTCTACTCCGTATGCTATTCCAGTGACTATCTCCCATGCAGAAGTCGAACCTTCCAGTAGTAGGAGAGCAATGAGAAGAGTTGTTGTTGAGGTTTCTGGAGGTGGGAACTTGTTGAGAAAATATTTTCAAGACGACGTGTGGTTGAAACCTCTTCTAGGTCCCGCAGAGAAGTCGAAGTTAGAAAGTCATAGCTCATTGACCTTGATGAATGATATTGTTCATTCTTCCTTGAAGGTATAAACTTAACTATATTCCCTTTCTCTTCTCTTGCTTACTCATAACTCTTTCTTCTTTTTTTGCAAATTAACTTGATTGGTATGGAGATTATGAAAAGATTTGTTTAGGCGGACCAACAAGTTATTGGTTACCGCACCGAGGCTAATAATTGGAAAGAACAATTTGAAGGTCTTCAATTGAAAAAAGAAGTTCTAGAGGAAGAGTAGAATGCTTTGGAACAACATATGAGAATGATTGATGCCGAACTAGGGATTGAAAAAGCTTCTTCTAGTCAGGTTGGAAAGGATAAGGATACTCTTGAATCTTCCTTTGCTGAACAATTTTCTAAGGAAACTAAAGAAATAAGGAGTTTGAAGGAACTTCTTAATCAAAAATAGTTTTATTACGGAGAGCTGGTTCAAACACTTACTCAAACTCAGTAAGATCTTTGTGCCTCTACTAATAAGATTCAGTTCTTGGAAAGTTCACTTGCTCATTTGAAGACAGCTTATGATGCCTCAGAAGCAGAGAAAGAAGAGCTGAGAGCCGAGATTTACCAGTGGGAGAAGGATTATGAGATTCTCGAGGATAAGATAATGTTAGATGTGAGCTGGGCTTTCCTTAACACTCAGACTCAAGACTCTGGTTGAGGCCAACCAGGAGGGTTCTGACCTTAATATTTAAATTACCAAAGCTAAAGAAGCAATTGAGAAAAATTAGCAACGTCAAAGCTTTTCCTCACCTGAAGCCGAATGTCTCGAAGGTGATGGAAATGGACTTGTTCCTGGTGGGGCTGATGTTCAAGCCTCTTCTTCTCAAGTTAATCCTTCTTCTCCCATTGATGATGCTCATGTGGATGATGCTTTCATCGATGATTCTCTTTAGTTTTTTTCTGCTTTTTTGTTAACTTTTATTTTGTTACTTTGCTCTTATCTTAACAACTTTTTGGTAGGTTATTTTTGAGAAAGTTTTGGGAAGGTTATTTTTTGGTTAACCCTGTCTTCTTTTGGGGTTTAATGATAAAACAATACCTTTGTTTTCCCAAGGCTTAATATATGTTTCGGCTGCTTTTACCGTTTATTCTGCTCTTTGATATTTGAGATTTTTCTTTGCATTTAAAAATGCTAACAGTCTGTGACTTTAAACACAGATTTTTATAAAATATGGCTCTTTTATGTTAACGACACTTATGAAGATAACGTCTCACCTTCATATTGGTGTAAATATATGAAACACGAAGTAGACATGTAAAAGAAATAATTTGAGGAAGTTTTATGCATTGAACTTTCAAATGAATTCCGTACATCATTTTCATTTATTCATACAACATTTTCATAACTGCTTTGTTTGTAACAGATTTTGAAATACAAAATCGGTTCTATTATCCCGTGACTAATTTTTGGCCTTAACCTAAAACTCGTAGGAACATGGAACATATCTCGTGTCCTTTTCGTAAGTTTACAACTTTACAAATTTTCTTCAAGGTTTTTGATTCAGGCTTTTTGTTTCCTTCTATATGCATAGTTCCTCAAGTGTTAGAGTTTTGAAGTATGAAATCTCGAACACTGGGTTACTCCTTGATTTTTGTCCATTTCTTGAAAAGGAAAATACAAACCGGACTCGGAGATATATATTTAGATGATGACTGCATAACCCCTTTTTTCCATCACAAAGGTTGTAACCTAGACCGGGAATAATTTTTTTAGTCAGTGTGTCTTTCGAGTTTAATAAATTTTGTATGGGCTAGCTTTTGTTTATCATCTAAAATTGTTAGTACAATTCAAAAGAACAAAAAAAAATTTGTAACTGAGTGATACCTGCCCATGGGTGTTTTTTTCGTCTAAAAGTAGTATTTATTCATATGAACAACATTCCAATTTGATGGTAGTATCTTTCCATCTATGGTTTCCAACTCATATGCTGCTTTTCCAGCGATGCCTCGAACTCTCTAAGGGCCTTCCCAATTCGGACTTAATTTTTCCGCATTATCTGCTTTCGTTGATTGAAACACCTTTGTGAGAACGAAGTCCTCAATATTGAAGTATGTTATATTAGCTTTCTTGTTGTAGTATCGCTCAACCATTTGTTTCTGAGCTGCCATCCTTGTCAACGTTGCTTCTCTCATTTCTTCCAGTAAACCCAAATTTGTCTGCATCTCTTGTTCATTTAACCCCTCATTACTATGTATATACCTCGTACTTGGTTTACCTATCTCTACTGGGATTAAGGCTTCAGTGTCGTAGAAAAGTGAAAATAGAGTCTCTCTTGTGCTTGTTTTTTATGTCATTCGATAAGCCCACAATACTCCTGGTAACACTTCGGCCCATTTTCGTTTTGATTCTTCTAATATCTTCTTTAAGTTATTAATAATAACTTTTTTTTTTACTCATCTTGACGATTGGCTATAGGATGGTAAGGTTCGAACGTTATCCGTTTAATCAGCCAACTCTGAATAAATTCTGTGATTTTTGTGACTATGAATTGTGGTCTATTTTCACACACAATTTCTTTTGGAATTCCAAACCAACATAAAATGTTTCGCCAAATAAAGTATGTGAATTCCTTTTCTTGCACCTATTTAAAAGTTCCTGCTTCTACCCATTTTGAAAAACAGTCTGTCAAAACTAATAGAAATCGTACCTTTCCTTTAGCTTGAGGTAGGTGAACTACGATATCCATGCCCCATTTCATGAAAGGCCATGACGAAATAACTGAATGTAATATCTCTATTGGACGATGCATATTGTTGCCATATCGTTGGCATTTATCACACTTAGCTACAAAACTTTCCGCCTCTTCTTCTATTTTTGGCCAATAATATCCTGCTCTTATTAGTATTTTTACCAATGATCTTCCTCCAGCGTGATTGCCACAATTCCCCTCATGTACTTATCTCATCACATATTCCATTTTCGAAGGTCCGAGACATCGTGCTAAAGGTCCTCCGAACATCTTTCGGTATAGGTTTCCACGACTCAAACAATACCGTGCAGCTTTTGGCGAAGTAACTGATTTTTCTTGTCTTCGGGTAAAATTCCGTACTGCAAAAAGTTAACAATTTGTTCCTTCAATCCGAAGTCAAATAGTTAAAATTTATCTCATTTTTGTCTTGGTCGAGCGCCGAATGAAACAAATGTATTACTATAGCCTTTTATGCATTTGTTATTTCCACAACAGACGTGAGATTAGCTAATACACCCGCTTCTGCATTTTCCTCCTTGGGTATTTGCACGACCTTCCATGAATGAATTTGTCTGATTAATTCCTGTGCCTTTTCCAAATATTGTTGCATTCATGCCTCTCTTTCTATGTAGGTTCCCTGTATCTAGTTACCAACTAGTTGCAAATCACTTTTGATTACAATCTGTTCTATAACAAGTTCTCGTGCTAGTTCCAAATCTGCAATCACAGCTTCGTACTTCGCTTCATTGTTAGTGATGGGATAACATTTTATTGCTTGTCTTATGATTTCCCTTGAAGGAGGAATTAGTAGAATACCTAAACCCACTCCTTTAAAAATCGTGGAACCATCGGTAAATAAAATCTAAGTCCCCGGATTAGATCCGGTAAATACCTATAGTTCCTTTTCTGCATCAGGAACTATATTTGTGCTAAACTTTGCCACAAAATCTTCTAAAAACTACGATATTATTGCAGTTATAGGCTGATTATGATATTATATTCACTTATTTTTATTGCTCATTTAGCTAACCTACCGGATTGTTCTTGTTTATGCAATATATTCCTTAGAGGAAAAGCAGTTATTGCAGAGGTAAGATGACATTGAAAATAAGGTTTCAGTTTTCAAGATGCCATAATTAATGCTAAGGAAAGTTTTTGTAAGTGAGGATATTGTGTTTCAGCATCCAACAAAGATTTGCTAACATAATAAATTGGAGATTGTTTACCTCTATCTCCTCGTAACAACACTGCGCTTACCGCCATTTCCAATACAGCAAGATAAATGAGTAGCCTTTCTCCGTCTTTCGGTTTGGCTAGCAGGGCGGATTTGACAAATATGATTTTAGATATTTGAGGGCTTGTTGGCATTCTTCAGTCCACCCAAATTTGGTTTTTCTTTTTCAATACTGAAAAGAATTTAGAACTTTTTTCTGAAGACTTTGAAATAAATCTCCCCAAGGCTGTTATCCTTCTTGTTAACCTCTGTACCTTTTTTTTTGCTTTTGAGTACATCTGGTATCTCCTCAATAGCTTGGATTTGTGCAGGATTCACTTCAATGCCCTATTAGAAACAAGAAAACCTAAAAACTTACCTGAAGCCACGCCAAAAGCACATTCGGTGGTACACCTGTTATATCTGAATGCGATCAACCAAACCAATCTGTGTTAGATTTTAAAATTTTAATTAATTTACCTTTTATTTATGGGCTCAGATTTGCTCCGATGTAAACTTTTATCTGGAAAATGTTTAAATAACATTATAGCTTTGAGTCTCAGTTATTGTTTTGATGTTTTCATTCTCTTCTGGTTCTTAAATAACATCGGGTCTTGAATCTACATCCATCCATCCTGAAATGACTTTAGTTGAGGTTTGTATTACTATATCCTCAAATAAATTCTATAGTTACTATTTCTCATCTGCAACATCGTTTGGTGTGCTTGAAACCACTACTAAATTGATATTTTTAGAGTCCTGCTAATCTCCACGGATTTGTCGAATCCCCAATTATGAAGGAAATTTAATAACTTGATGAAATGTGGATGGTACAACATCCATATCATGAATCCATGGCCTTCCTAGAATCATATTATAAGCCACGTCGGCATCTATCACCTAGAACTTTGTATCCTTGATAACCACCTCTGCAAATGTGGTAAGCACTATTTCCCCTTTTGCTATAACACTTGAATTATCAAATCCATAAAAATATCATGCCTTTGGTACCAACTTGTCGCTATCTTGCATTTCATTCACCACTCTTAGCATAACGATTTTTACGGAGCTTCCTGGATCAATCAAAAATTGTTTAATGTTAGTATCATTTACAAGTAAAGATATTACCAGTGTATCACTTTGAGGAATTAACAATCCATACGCATTTGCATCATCAAATGTTATATTGTATTCATCCAAAACTTGGCGAACTCACTTTCCATGAGTGGTCGTGATTTTTGTTGTCTTTTTTGCAGATGCATATGTCACACCATTGACCTCATCTCCCCCACTTATCACATTGACTGTTTTCTTTGGAGATGGGGGTTTCAGATGCTCTTGTCTATTCTTCATATATGATTTCCTACCTTTATCACTAAAAAAGTCAGTTAAATAACCCTACTTCAACAAATGCTCAACTTCAGCTTATAATAACCTACAATATGTTGTTCTATGGCCAATATCGCTGTGAAATTCGCACCGGAAATCTATATTTCTTTTTCTCGGGTTTGATATCAATTCATTTGGCCACCACACCTTATCTCCCTTGCTTCTTAAACTAGCTACTAACTCGGAGGTACTAATATTAAAACTGTAATCTCCGATCCTCGCATGTGTATTGGAATCACTGCCTCGCACATCCCGTTCTTTTGTGAATCTGGATTATGAACCCCCATCTTTTTTCCTTGATCTGAACTCAGATCTTCTGTTTTTCTGTTTAAACCGTGAATCTTGCCCTGCAGGTCCCATGTAAGGTTCGTACCTATTTTTTCCGGACCTTTTTCGGATTCTGAACATCTCCATCCTGCTCTTTCATCAACCTTTGGCTATGAAACTGTATCTTCTTCTATCTGCAGCTTCGTGATGTACCTGTTGTACACATCATTCTACATTGTTGTAGGAAACCCTCGCAAACTTTCCTTCAGTCTCCTTGTATCTTCTAAACGTTTCTCGTGTAAATTGCTCGCGAAGGCCATAGCTGCCCAATTGCCAGGTACTCGTGGTAGCATCAACCACTCCCGTTGGAACATATCCACAAATTCCTAAGTAATTATGTATCTCCTCTTTTTACCTTAAAGATGTCTTCCATCCTTTTCTCAACCTTCCGAGCTCCCGAATGTTCTTTTATGAATGAATTTGCAAGCTCAGTAAAAGAATCAATAGAGTTTTCAGGTAAAAGAGAATACCATGTTAATGCCCCTTTCGTTACTGTGTTTCCAAATTTCTTAACCAAAACTCATTCGATTTCCTGCTTGGTTAATTCATATCCCTTCATGCCAGTTGTAAATGCAGTTGTGTGATCTCGAAGGTTGGTTGTTCCATCATATTTTTGGAATATCAGGCATTTTAAACTTTTTAGGAATTGGCAAAGAAGTCCCACTTGGCTTCCAGGGCTGCTGTGAATATTTATCAATATATACTCCTTTTATCACAGGAGATACGCCAGGTATTTTTTCTATGCAATCGTCTGCTCCTTCAACTGTTTCTGCAAAGTTAGTACCAAACTTTGTAAATCTGAGTTGTTAGGTGTACCTGATCTCCCATCGCGAGATTCATTGGAAATTCCTCCACTACCAGAATTGTCGATCCCTGAGCGTGGATTTTCTAAAGTCGCCATATTGACTGGTGGAGGAGTTTGTGGCGTGTTAGGCAACCCCCCTAACAAAGTCTTGAAGAGCACTATTCACGTGCTCTGCAATCAATTGTTTTAAAATGTCTTGTTCGACAGTTCCTTCATCCCCTTGTTGATCATTAGCGTGTGGTGTAGATCTCTTAGGTGATCCTTCACGGGACTGACGAGGGGATCCTGTTGGAGAGTGGTGTGGTGTTATTCCCTCTTTTGGGTTCAGTTGGTTATTGTCGTTACTAGTTGACATAGTTTGACTATAAGAAAGAAGAATTTGGGAAGTGAAAAGATTATCAGATTTTCGGTAACGGAACCAATTGGTTTAATCAAAAAATAGCATTTTCAGTCAAAGCCTATATTTAGAAGAAATCAAGTTACTGATAACCAAGTTTTACCTTACTTCCTCAACAACCCGTTTGGAAAAATAACAAAAGTAATAATGTAAGTTGACAAAAAGAAATAAGGAATGAAGCGACAGTCAATCCCTAAATTTAAGGTAGAAAGCTTTTGTAAAGCATGAAATTGTAACATGTCCTTACAAGTGAAATTCTCTATCCTTATATAGGGGTGTACAACCATAATATTTTCCCCCTATTTAGGACGAATTCATTATGAGCATTAATTGTATTGATTGCATGTTATTATTGATAGCTTAACTGACACATTCGTAGCTATAAATGCCTTACAACGATACTGATTCCCTTTCCTTATTTATTTCGAGTTCATGTATCTTCCCTCATTTTTGACCTTGATTCATTTCGTTCGCGCCTCTTTTTTGACAACTGCTTAGGCTCGATCTTCTATTCTGTACTATATCATGGTTTCCCCCTTACCTTCCTTGTATTCTTAATTTCACTAATTGAGCATGCCAGTTATCACTACACCATTGTACCATGTGTCATGCTTTGTCAGCTTACTAAAATTTCACGTGTGACATCTTTTTTCAGCCAATACAGTTACATAATGAGTTCTATATGGTTAGTCATCTAGATTTATGGCTAAAATGTGAATTCAATATGACCCTTTATGGTTATAACCATAAATATGTTCCTTAAAAACTTTCCTATGCTACACTTCAATTCAATAACACTGATTAACTTGTTCTTTCATGTGTTCGAGATTCTAAAATTGGAAGGTATGTGCATGTTACAATTTCTATATCTTCATCTCTTGTCCTAATGATTATCGAGTGGTTTAAGCATTATTTAATTAACTCTATTACTAATACAACATGTTTCAACTTTGATGATGTTAACACCAAGAGGTTAAGAGTGAATGAATGAATGCAACATGGATGATGTGCTCAACTTTGATCCAAGATGCATCAATTCGGAGGATTATTTCATTAATATTCACCTCCCTGGGTTATGAAGCGATTAGCCTAATCAAGAATCATATTTTAAGTTGTTGAAGACATAACTATAAAAATAAAAGTATGCTCTATGTAGCAGTACTTTAAACTAGCGTTTTTAAATGAAATGAATAATGATCACACACTTTGGATAAAGCTCCATGTATTTGTTATACTTCAACTTATATTGAGATAATAAAGAATTTATTACAATCTGTTTCTACCATGATTGTCAAGATCCAATTTCTCTTATAGGTTGTGATGGCACCCAACGTCGCCGCTAAACAAGTCAACAGTGAACTAGTTATGTATTTGTTCTTTTTAATAAATTCAAGTAGTTGATTTTTATTTATTCAGTAAATAAGTGGTGGAAAATTATAGTAAGGTAAAGAATAAACAAATGAGAGAGAATACAGTGAAATTAATACTCAAAACCATAAACTGTCAACTAGAATATTTTCCAAAATCCGGTGTCACACGTGTATGAGCAACTAGTAGACAACACAAAACCATCTATACTACTACCTGGAATAGATAAACAGAAAAATAAATACAAAGAGAGACTCTGGGTATTGCGGAACGGACACAGAGAGAAGCTCACCACTAAACCTGAATGACTGCTAGATGCACCTACCTCAGATCCTGTATGATTAGTGCAAAAGTGTAGCGTGAGTACATAAACAACATATACCTAGTAAGTATCCAGTCTAACCTCAAAGAAGAAGTGATGAAGGGTCGACATCGACACTTACAAAGGGCCAAAAAAATAAAGTACAAAAATTCTAAATAGGCATGAATACATCAATAAGAGATAATACTCTAAGAACATCCGATTTAAAGGCTATCACAAGACAAATACACAAGAGGCACAATTTCAATCAATGGTCAAGTCACCCGCCAAAATTCAATGTAAGTGAAGTTCGGTCTTTTTGAATCCTTTATCAAGTATCATTATAACTTAAGCATTTAAATTAACAGGTCGAGTGCAAACAATACAAGTATTTCATGTAGGGTCCAAAATCTACCTGGACATAAGCATGATTTGTAGTTACGCATGGACTCTCGTCACTTTGTGTGTACATAGCATCCACAATTAGTAATGAATAGTAATTTAGAACACCTATAGGGTAAATTCTCTCTTACAAGGTTAGGCAAGGGACTTACCTCGTTTCTCAAGCTCACTTTCGGTCCACAAATTCGCTCTAAATCCTCAAGTTGGTGCCGAACAATCCGAAACTAGCCAAATATTATATGAATTAAATAATATATGCTCAAAAGTTCATAATTTAGCTCCTAGAGTAATTACCCAACTGAAACTAGAAGATTCCTAAAATTCACACACGGGCCCACGGGCCGGGATTCCAGAAACTTACGAAGATAAATGTTACATGTAACCTCACAAAACTAAATATATAATTTCTGCTCAATTCCATAATTATTTCTGTGGTTTAGTCCCATTTTTTATCAAAACCTAAGTTTTTCAACTAAACACATAATTTATACAATTTACATGTTAAGAATCTACCCAAAATCTGTGTATTAAACTCACATTAAGTAGAAATTACTTTTCTCACGATGATAGGCAAAAAACGCCTCTCCAAGAGCTTCTAAATCAACCACCCCAAGTGAAAATGAGATAAAGACAACCTTAGTCTGTTATAAATGCACCTTAGTGCCCCAGCGATTTTCGCACATGCGGCTCCACTTCTGCAGACAAATCGTCGCAGGTGCGGACCTTACCTAGGCCGGCCACTCTCGCTTCTTTGGACAATCTCGCTTCTATAGAAAAATGGGTTGCACGTGCGAACCCAAGCTGGCTGGTATTTTCCGCTTCTGCGATCGTATTCCTAGAACCTACGAGCTCGCTCGTAGGTGCGGTACCTTCTCCGCTTTTGCGACCACTGGCCAGCCTACTCCAGGTTAATGGGCCGCTCAGCGAGCTCGCACCGGCGGCCATTTCCACGCAAGTGCGAGTGCGCCAGATCATGCTGCTTCAGCTATTCTCCTAAGCTCAAACATGTTCCGCACATCATCCAAATAACACCCGAGGCCTCGGGGTCTCGTCCAAACATAACAACAATTTTGTAAACGTAACTCGAACTTCTCGAACCACCCTCCGAACGCGTAAATCAACGTCAAAACAATGAACCGCACCACAAAACTAAATCGATTCAACTTAAAAACTTCAAGTTTTTCTAACTTACTCCGAATGCATCGAATCATACTTAAACTACTCGGAAAGACACCAAATTCTGCGAACAAGTCCCATACGGTACTATTCCCAGGCTCGAAATCCCAAACGGACTTTGATAGCACCAAATGCTACTACAATCCAAACTTAAAGAACCTTCAACGTGCGAATTTTAAATATTAAGCGCCGAAACACTCCCAGGTCATCCAAATACTGACCCGAACACATGCCCAAGTCCAAAATCATCATACGAACCTATTGGAGCCATCAAATCCCAGTCTCGAGATTGTTTACTCACAACATTGACTCAAGTCAAACTTAACCATTATAAGCCACTATTAAGGAACTAAGTGTTCCGATTTCAACCTAAACCCTTCCAAACCCGAACCAACCATCCCTGCAAGTATAAAATAATAAAGCACATATGGGGAGTCTAAATTAGGGGAACGGGGACCTAGGAAGAAAAATGATTGGTAGGGTCGTTACATTATCCACTTCTTAACAAATGTTTGTCCTCGAACAGATCTAGAATCATACCTGGAGTGCTGAATATGTGTGGATATATGTGCCGCATGTCCTCCTAGGTCTCCCAAGTCACCTCCTCAAGTGGTTGACCCTCTACTGAACCTTTACCGCATAAGTCTTCTTAGACCTCAACTGGTGAACTTGCCTGTCAATAATGGCAACTGCCTCCGCCTTATAACCCAGGCTTTCATCTAGATGAACCTATGTAGTCTAACATATGCGACCTGCCGGCATGATACTTCCGAAGCATAGACATGTGGAAATCGGATGAACTCCCGGTAGACTGGGAGGAAAAGAAAGCTCATAAGTAACCTCCCCAACTCACCTCAGCACCTCAAATGGGCCTATAAACCTTGGGCTCAACTTTCTCTTCTTCTCGAACCTCATGATTCCCTTCATCGGCGAGACTTTCAAGAGAACCTTCTCACCCACCATAAATGTTAAATCACATATCTTCTGATCCGCGTAACTCTTCTGTCTTGACTGTTGTGCGAAGTCGCTCCTGAATCAAATTCACTTTCTCCAAGGAATCCTTCACTAAATCAGTACCATATAACCTAGCCTCGTCGGGCTCAATCCATCCGATGGGCGAACGACATCGCCGACCATACAGACCCTCAAATGGAGCCATCTTAATTATGGACTGATAACTGTTGTTATAAGCAAACTCGGCCAACAGCAAGAATCAATCCCACTGCTTTCCCAAGTCAATCACGCATGTTTTGAGCTTATCCTCCAAGATCTGAACCGTCCACTCCGACTGTCCTTCGGTCTACAGATGAAAGGTTGTGGTGAGCTCTACTCGTGTACCCAACTCGCTCTGAACTCCTCTCGAAGTGTGAAGTGAACTGAGGGCCTCTATCTCAAATAATAGAAACATGCACACCATGCAACTGAACGCTGAAGAATACATGGACACAACCGGAATAAATTATGCCGACTTGGTCAACCTGACGACAATGACCCAAACTGCATCAAACTTTCTCAAGGTCTGTGGCAAATCAAGTACGAAATCCATATTGATGCGCTCCCATTCAGACTCAGGTATAACCATCTGCTGAAGTAGGACACTTGGCCTCTGGTGCTCATACTTAACCTGCTGGCAATTTAGGCACCTCGCTACATAGTTAACTATGTCTTTCTTCATCCGCCTCCACCTATAATGTTGTCTCAGTTCGCGATACATTTTCATATCACCTTGATGAATAGAGTACCGAGAACTCTGTGCCACATCTATAATCTTCTTCCTAGATCTATCAATATTAAGAACACATAGACGACCTCGGAGTCGTAGAACACCATCATTACTGATTGTAACCTCCTTAGCACCACCATATAGTACCATCTCCCTGAGAACCAACAAGTGTGGATTGTCGTACTGATGAGCCCTAATTTGATCAAATAATGAAGATCAAGCAACGGCGCAAGCAAGAACTCGGCTGGGATGAGAAATATCGAATCTCACAAGTTTGTTAGCGAAGTACTGAATGTCCAAAGACAATGGCCTCTCCTCTGTTGAAATGAATGCCAAACTACCCATACTCTTAGCCTTTCTGCTCAAGGCATCCGCAACCACATTCGCCTTTCCCGGTTGATAAAGGATGGTTATATCATAGTCATTTAGTAACTCAAGCCACCTGCGCTACCTCAAATTGAGATCCCTCTTCTTGAACACCCCATAAAGATAATGCCTCCATATCTTGAGAGCATGAACTATCGCGACCAACTCCAAATCATGTACGGGGTAATTCTTCTCGTAGGACTTCAACTGACGTGAGTGACATGCAATAACTCGCCCTTCCTGCATTACTACATAACCTAGGCCAATGTGTGTAACGTTGCAATACACAGTATACATCCCTAAACCGAAAGGCAACACTAACACAGATGTTGTAGTCAATGCAGTCTTGAGATTCTGAAAGATCGCCTCACAATCATCGGACCATCATAACAAAGCACCCTTTTGGGTCAATCTTGTCAGAGGTGCTACAATAGATGAGAAGCCCTCCACATATCGGTGATAATAACCTGCTAACCCCAAGAAGCTCCTGATCTCGGCTACTGTGGTAGGACAAGGCCAACTCTGGACTGCCTCGATCTTCCTGGGTTCTACCTTAATACCCTCGCGTGATACAATACGCCCCAGAAATGCCACAAAATCTAACCTAAAATCGCACTTGGAGAGCTTAGCTTATAGCTTCTGCTCCCGCAAGGTTTGAAGCACAACTCTCAAATGTTGCTCGTGCTCATACATGCTACACAAGTAGATCAATATGTCATCAATAAAGACAATGACAAATGAGTCAATATATGGCATGAACACCCGGTTCATAAAATCCATAAACACTGTCGGGGTGTTGGCAAGCCGAAGGACATCAATAGAAACTCATAGTGGCCATATCAAGTCCGGAAGTCCATCTTCAGAACATCCAAATCACAAATCTTCAACGAATGATACCCTCATCTCAATTCGATCATAGAGAACACCCTGTCACCCTGCAACTGCTCAAACAAATCATCAATACGCGGCAACAGGTACTTGTTCTTAATGGTAACTTTGTTCAACTAGCGGTAATCAATGCACATCCGCATAGTCCCACCTTTCTTCTTCACAAACAACACTGGTGCACTCCAAGGTGATACACCCGTTCGGACAAACCCCTTTGTTAGAAACTCCTCAAGATGTTCCTTCAACTCTTTCGGGGCCATGGGGTACGGTGGAATAGAGATAGGGTGGGTACCTGGAGCCAAATCGATATCACGGTCTGGTGTCATGCCTAGTAGATCATAAGGAAACACATCGAAGAACTCCCGCACCACGGGAACTAAATCAATCGTTGGTGTATCTATAATAGTATCCCGAACATAAGCTATATAAGCCCAACAACACTTCTCGGCTATGTGTCGAGCCTTCAAGGAAGAGATAACCCGACTAGATGCACTAATAGATGAAAACTTTCACTCCAATTTAGGTAAATCTTGTATCTCCAAGGTAACAGTCTTGGCATGGCAATCAAGGACGGCATGATATGGAGACAACCAGTCCATGCCCAGGATGACCTCAAAGTCGATCATGTCGAGCAATAGAAGATCACTCTATTCTCATAACCATAGAAGTCATGATACATGATTGGTAAATATGATCCACAACAACAGAATCACCCACTGGTGTGGACACATATACATGAGTACCCAAGGACTCGCAAGGAACACCCAAAAAATGAGCAAACAGAGATGAAACATAGGAATATGTAGACTCTGGATCAAATAGTACCGAAGCATCCCTACTGCAGACAGAAATAATACCCATGATCACGATATCTGAGGCTATTGCATCTGGTCTGGCTAGAAAGCCATAGAACATACTTGGAGCGCCACCTGACTGGCCTCCACCTCTAGAACGGCCCCTACCCACCTTTCCTCCGCCTCTGGGCGTCCGTATGGCTGGTGCGGTAGCTGGTGCGGTAATCATGGGTTGATGACCCTGTTGTACTGCATGGCCCTGAAGCCTAAGGAATAATTTCCTCACATGACCAAGATCCCCGCACTCGAAATAACCTATCGGTGCAGAAGATGACTGATGAGTTGGTATTTTACCAACTTATCTCCTATCAATATTTAAACTTTGGTATAATTTTAGTAGGAAATTAGGACATTTTCTGAGGTTTACTGGCAATTTTCAGGTGTCATGTGATTTGGAGAAGAAATGGAAGAAATCAAGTCATAACGGGCAAAAATGAAGAAAAATGATTGAAGCCAGATGCTCTTCGCGATCGCAAGGTTTGGTCGCAAAAGTAAGTGAAAATGATAAACGCGATTGTAGTGATGTTTATGCGATCACGGAGAAGAAATTGGTCACCAGCCGTGAAGTGTTATACGCGATCGCAAGGTTGTGTCTGCGATCGCAGAAGATAGGGACCTGACTCAACGCGATCGCTATGGTTGTCACGTGATCGCACAGGTATTGAACCTGAGCCTACGTGATCGCAATAATAGTTCTGCGATCGCGAAGCATTAAATCTGTGCGAAAACTGGGCAGTTTTGACATTTCATATTTTTGTCCCCAAACAATTTTTATACATGATTTGGCAGAAATTTTCTGCATCTTTTGGCATATCATTGGCATTGTAAAATATATTTTTGAGTAGAGAAGAAGAGAAAAAATATTTGTGGAAGCTAGGGTTTGCACACACACTTGCGATTTGAAGATTTCAACCTTGTGGTTAAGGATTTCTTACCCATTTATGTTTGTTTCTTCATTACCTTGATTTGTATTGAATATTTAAGTGTGTAGTATTTGTTTCCAACACTTGAATCTTGTTTATAGGAATATTCATATTTAAAGTGTGGATTAAATACCTTAGTCCTTATGTATTGAATGACTTTTATATATTTATGAAGTGAGTTATTGTTACTTTAATTATTTTTGTTCTTTTATGTTTCCAAAGGGATTAGCTAACCCTAGGACTCACCCATTAACTCCGAATTAAATTTTGGAAAAGATAATTTGGGGTTGGAAAAGATTAATTAACAAAAATTTAAGGCTTTAACCCTCATTTTATAGGTTCTACCTAGGGATATGATTGAACTACTTGTACCCATATCCAGGTGAGCTTAATCTCTTAATTGGGTTAGGAATAATTCAATTAGGAAGTTTTATTAGTCTTTGGAAAAAGATAATTAAGAATTATTATTTGTGGCTAATTAACATAAACTCGCTCATATTTGTAAAATCGTGAAATACATTGGATCGTTACTTGAGTGTAATACCCGATGCATTCGTTCTTGTTTACATTGATATTTTTACTTGCTTTCTAGGTTAGTTTATATTTTCGCATTTAGTTATAAACATTTTCAAACCCAAAATCTATTTGTTTGGCATTGCGGGATAAGTGATAATTCTCTTACATTCCTAATCGCCTACATATTGTTCTCTGTGGGTTTCGACCCCAACCTTGTTGGGTTATTATATTTGACAACCAACCGCTTACACTATTTTAAGGTGTAATTTGAGCGTATCAAATTTTGGCGTCGTTGCCGGGAAACAATTGGCGTAATTTAGGTTGTTTGAGAAATAAGTATAAGTGCTTTGATCCAAACTTGTGAATATTTGTGTAATTATTTATCTCGTTTAATTTCTTAAATTTTCATAATAAATAAAAATATATGGCACCATATAATGAAAATTGGTCGGATGGTAGTTGTTCATATTTTGATGACCCTTGTCTTTATTGCGGAGGACCACACTCGTGGCAAAATTATTTAAATTCTCCCGGGTATGGATTGTGCACACAATCTCAAACCCATGAGTGGAGTATTTGTGATAGGTGTGGTCGCCAAAATGGTCATTGGTATGATTGTGCATATTTTTCCTTCCCTTCCCCAAGCCCCCACTATGATGATTCTACTTTTTGTGATGAAAATTTTAGGGGTGAAGAAGTGGAGGAAATTGAGCATGGTAGAAATGGAGACTTCAAGCACATGTTGGAGTGCTTACTAGAAGAAGGAAATCATGAGCAAAATGCCTTGGAAGAACTTTTGGAGACTAGTCTCCAAAATGATTTGTCACTTGAAAGGTTGCACTCACAAATGGATGCTATGATTAAAGCTTCAAGGGTTCAAAAAGCCTTGGAGGTGAGTGATAGCCAAGAACCTTCCTTAGTGGTTGAAGTTGAAAATTCTTCCTTGGTACTTGAACAAAACCAAGAAGAAACATGATGTGACACAAAATGATGAGCACATCCGCACTTTGTAAGATCAAATGCAAGCATCGATGAAGGCTCATTATGCCTCTCAAGTTGAGAGTGTGGATGGAAGCCAAGAAGAGTCCAATTCCGATGGTGAGAGTGAGCCTTACTTTGAGGAATCAATCCTTGAACATCCGCCAACCGACTCCATAAGTGTTAGTGATGCCAAGAAAAATATGGAATGAGAGTCAACCAGGGTGATTGAAAATTTGGTTGAAATTGATTCTATTTCAGGGGAAAATGAGGATGTCAAAATCCGGAAAAATTTGCAAGTTGAAGGTTTGAAGGCACATTCCAAGCATTTTCAACATTGGAATTGTGTGGTGATACGGAAGTTGAACTACACGAATCAATGGATTTTTGCGAGGAGGAAAAATTCATACCATACATCTTACAATTTGAGGAACCAAGAAAGCAAAATGACATGCCTCACATGAGAGCCAAGAAGTGCAAAATGAAGAAATTAAGGCTTGGGTCGGTCATATATTTACCACCCCCCCCCACCGCCTATGGTGACAGGCTTGATTCCAAGCTAGGTGACCAATTCATATCTTCCAAGTGGCGAGAAAAGTGGTAAAGTAATTTGCGTCGTGCCACGACGTTAACTGCGGCGCTTGGTGGGAGGCAACCCCTCAATTTTTCAAAATTTTTGGTCATTTTTTAAATTTTCTTTTTTAGAATATTTTATTATATTTTTTTCTAACCAATCTGCCATGTTTCAAAAATTTTGGAGTTGATTTGAGCAGTTCGGGGTAACCGGGTGGCCAAGGCAGTGCAAAAGAAGCAACAAAAAGTCACTAGGCAACACTGCCTCAGTATGCGATGCCCATGTCTCCATTCTGCGATCGCAAATGTGCTTCTTAGGGAAACAATCAATCGCAGAATTCACAGTGAAATTGCACCAAATTCTAATGCAACGCGATCGTAGGAGACGGTTCACGATCGCGAACCTTTGAGAATTTTCATGCTCTATGCGATCGCTGGAACCTACTCGCGATCGCGTCCCTGGGAGAAATTAACACATTGCGATCGCAGTACTACGTTCGCAATCGTGGGGAACAGGTAATTTGTAAAAATTAAAACACTGAGAATTTTTTTTTACTCGCCCACTTTTGCTGTAAACTCAGAACAAAAGAAAAAAAATTTCCCCTGCTCCCCAAGCCCCTGAACCACACCCAAATCGATTTTGCTTCAACTTCCTTGTATCATTCGGTCATCATCACCCAGGAATGTGAATTCCTAACCTTAATGCTTCATCTATTTGCAATTTTTGTGGAAAATGATAGGATAGGCAGCCTTAATTGCAAACTCTAGGTCTTGAAAATTTTGTGATTTTGTTAACGGTTAGTGTTAATATCCTTGTGTGCTTGCTTGTTGTGGGAGTTAGGTTGAGTGTAAGAGTGAACATGTGTGTAAATTTTGAGGGTGATTAGTTATATTTGGGTGGTTTAAAATTGCTAAGGAAAAGGATACCCACCCTTTGTATGTTGAAATGCTCAGGTGATTTGCTTCTGGGTGAAGAAGATGACCTTCACGATCGCGATGCCTAATTCCACGATCGCGTAGGTCTAAGTCTGTTGGGTTTCTTGATCACCCATCGCGATCGCGTTAAAACTCTTTGTGATCGCGTAGCGTTACCAACTGGGAAGCATCAACTTATTCATCGCGATCGTATGAACTGGGCTACAATCGCGTGGCTTCACAACCTTTGTTCTTCGCGATCGCGATCCATTCTCTGCGATCGCGATTCATTGCGGCCCAGGCAGAAAAATAATAAACTTGCAAAATTGTGTTCCAAATTCTTTTTGAATTGATTATTTGGCCGAATTACCCCCAAATGCATTGCTTTAAGTTCCCATATGATTGTTCGACATGATTAACGTCGCACAAGCTGCTGCTGAGGAATATTTTGATGCCACCACCTTCTCTTCCCTTAGATGTTCTGAGCGATATGACAAGCAATTACCAAAAAGCATGATTAGGGAAAGAGGCATCCTCCTGACCAACCTTGAGAGCGTTGGCCCGAGTTCCATGGGCGATTAGTAACGAGCGGATGGCTTTGTTTTGTAGAAGATCCCAGGCCAGCCAAATATGAAGTAGTTCGAGATTTTTATGCAAACGCTGTAGAGACGGACTTTCCTAATAAGTTGGTGGCTACTGTCAGGGGCAAAGAAATCCGGTTCAGTCTAGAGGCAATCAATGCACATTATAATCTCCCCAATAATGACAACCAGGTGTACCGAGATCGAGCCCAAGAATTGGGCACCCAGTGGTACATTGATCATTTGCATGGTGGACAGGTGCCCAACTGGATAAAGAATCACTCCAGGATCGAGTCTTCAGAATTCACTGCGGAGGCCAATACTTGGCTCTCCATCATCTGTGCTCGCATCATGCCTTCCAAAAATGAGACTGAGGTGACAATTGAGAAAACGAGAGTGAAATGTGCTATCATGGAGGGTATCCTAGCGAATGTAGGACAGCTCATCGCCGATAAGATAGCAGAGGTGGTAGCAGAGCGGACCAAGAGCCTATTCTTTCCATCCCTGATCACCCAGCTATGCTACGATGCAGGGGTGGTGCCAAAGCCCACAGAAAAGGAGAAGAATCCGGAGAAGCTCATCCACCCGCTGCTGGAAGACTAGGGTAAAAAAATGGAAGACTAGGTAAATAAAAAAAATAAAAAGAGAAGAAAGGGTGGAAAAATTCTTGAAGGAAGTGGACTTTAAATTGTGAAAAAGTATAGTGCTTGGGGAAGTTTTGAGTCACTTTTACCAAATTGTGCCCTACCTTTACCAAAAGCCTAAACTACAACCCTTTAAGTCCTAATTAATTTTGAACCAAGTATGTCTACATTAGTGATGAAATACATGAAGGGCAAGCCTATGGTACTACTTGTGTTCATTTGAATATCTTTGTGAGAGAGAGAGTTGAGTCTTCTATTTGACATCCCTTCTATGTTTTGAATTGCAATTTGTGAGTTTGGGATTCTCTCTTAAAGTGTGAGGGAACATGAGGCTCGAGTTGTAAACTTAATCCCATTTTCGATTGAGATGAATGAGCGAGGGAAGAAAATAGTGATAGAGAGGAAAATTTTGAATCTTTAGTGTCATGCTTGTTGTTACTTTGAATAATGTGGTCTTTTGAAAATGAAACAAAACGTGCAAAAAGTTAGTGATTCATATGCCTTGGATTAATTTTTGGTACCAACGAAAGTCATTAGATTGAGCTTGAATTGACCCTTTTTGACTTGAAATGATACTTGGTATGCCATGGAGCTTAAGTGATGATTTGCATAAATGTATTCTTAGTTTTGAATTGCTTGAGGAAAAGCAATAGATTAAGTTTGGGGATTCGATGAGTTGGTATTTTAACAACTTATCTACTCTCAATTTTAAACTTTGGTATAATTTTGATAGGAAACTAGGACATTTTCTGAGTTTTATTGGCAATTATCAGGTGTTATGTGATTTGGAGAAGAAATGGAATAAATCAAGTCACAATGGGTAAAAATGAAGAAAAATGACTGAAGCCAGATGCTCTTCGCGATCACAGAAGTCAGTGAAAATGGTAAACGCGATCGCAATGATGTTTATGCGATCACGGAGAAGAAATTGGTCACCATGCCTGAAGTATTTTACGCGCCCGCAAGTTTGTGTCTGCGATCGAAGAAGATAGGACCTGACTCTACGCGATCGCAATGGTTGTCATGCGATCACAGAGGTGTAGAACCTCAGCTTACACGATTGCAATAGTATTTCCGCGATCGCGAAGCATTAAATCTGTGCAAAAACTAGGCAGTTTTGACATTTCATATTTTTGTCCCCAAACAATTTTTATACACGATTTGGCAGATATTTTCTGCATCTTTTGGCATTGTAAAATATATTTTTGAGTATAGAAGAAGAGAGAAAATATTTTTGGAAGCTAGGGTTTGCACACACACTTGGGAATTGAAGATTTCAACCTTGTGGTTAAGGATTTCTTACCCATTTATGTTTGTTTCTTCATTTCCTTTATTTGTATTGAATATTTAAGTGTGTAGTATTTGTTTCCAACACTTGAATCTTGTTTATGGGAATATTCATATTTAAAGTGCGGATTAAATACCTTGTTGCGCTTATGTATTGAATGATTTTTATATATTTATGAAGTGAATTATTGTTACTTTAATTATTCTTGTTATTTAATGTTTCCAAAGGGATTAGCTAACCCTAGGACTCGCCATTAACTCCGAATTAATGTGAAAAAGATAATTTGGGGTTGGGAAAGATTAATTAACAAGAACTTGAGGCTTTAACCATCATTTTATAGATTCTACCTAGGGATATGATTGAACTACTTGTAGCCATATCCGGGTGTGCTTAATCTCTTAATTGGGTTAGGAATAATTCAATTAGGAAGTCTTATTAGTCTTTGGAAAAAGCTAATTAAGAATTATTATCTGTGGCTAATTAACATAAATTTGCTCATATTTGTAAAATCGTGAAATACATTGGATCGTTACTTGAGTGTAATACCCGATGCATTCATTCTTGTTTCCATTGATCATTTTACTTGCTTTCTAGGTTAGTTTATATTTTCGCTTTTAGTTATAAACATTTCAAACCCAAAATCTTTTTGGTTGGCATTGCACGATAAGTGATAATTCTCTTACATTCCTAATCGCCTACATATTGTTCTCTGTAGGGTTCGACCCCAACCTTGTTGGGTTATTATATTTGACAATCGACCGCTTACCCTATTTTAAGGTGTAATTTGAGCGCATCAATGACTGACCCTGAATCTGACTCTTGCGACCTGAACTCCCACTTAAGGAACCCTGAATAGTCGGTTGGTGGTAGGAGATCTCTGGAATGGCGCTGAAATAGGGCCGCACTGGAGCACCCCGAGAAAGCGGCAGTGCTGGATACATGGGCCTGTTAGACTAGACCCACACCAACTGACCTCTGCCCCCAGACGGAGCACCACTCAACCCTCCTGAATATCAAAACTGTTTGTCCCTCGGCGTCTGCTCTCGGCCCTGCTGATGAATACCATCGATCCTCCGAGCTATCTCAACAACTTGCTCGTAAGGAGTCCCCATCTCGGCCTCTCGGGCCATAGTGACCTGGATACCATAGTGCAAACCAGCAATAAACCTCTACACTCTCTCTACATCAGTGGGAGTATCATAAGTGCATGATGAGACATCTCAAAAAATCTTGCCTGATAGTCGGTAACAGACATCTGACCCTGTTGGAGCCGCTCGAATTGACCCCATAACTCTTCTTTCTGAGAGGGTGGGATATATCTATCCAGGAAGAGACGTGTGAACTGTTCCTAAGTCAAGGGAGGAGAACCTGTTGGTCTATTGAGAAGATAGGACTGCCACCATCTACGGGCCTTGCTTCCAGCTGAAAGGTGGTAAAGTCCACACCGTGGGACTCCAATATCTTCATGTTGTGCAATTTGTTCCTGCAACGATCAATAAAGTCTTGGGGGTCCTCATGTCACTCACCGCCGAAGGCAGGAGTATGTAACTTGGTCCATCTATCCAATAGCTCCTGCAACTCACCGGTCGAGGCTGATCTAGGCTCTGGTATAACCGCTGCAACTGGTTGAGCTCCGCCCACGGGTAGTGCACTCGAGGTCTGATATACGGTAGCTGCATGCCCTATAGCCTAAGCGGTAGGGGTCTGTATTCCCCCTCCCGCCTGAGATGTAGCTGGGTCTGTTGGAAATAAACCAACATGTGCCATAGAGTCCATAAACCGCAACATACAACCAATGACCTCTTGGAATCCTGGTGCAGACATAAAATTCGTTGAGGCTGGCTCTGCTGCAGGTACCTTGCCTTGATCCTCAATAACACGATCCTCCATTAGATCCACCGGTGCACAATTAGAGCAACTCTAGGATGCCCTCGTCCTCTAGCACGAGCTGGAGCTCTTCCCCAGCCTCTGCCTCGGAAACTAGCAACAGAAGGAGAAGCTCCTCCACAATCGGGCACATCTACTGCTCGCATTCTCACTATTAGTGAGAGAATAATAGAAAGAAACTTAGCACAACATCAAATGCACGATATGAGATGAAAAAAGAGAAGTTTCCTAACACCCTAAAGCCTCTCGAAGATAAGTACGAATGACTCCGCACCAATTTCTGCAAGACTCTATTAGGCCTGCTCATGGCTTGTGAGACCTACATGAACCTAGTGCTCGGATACCAAGTTGTCACGACCCAATTTCCCCTATAGGCTGTGATGGTGCCCAACATCGCCGCTAGGCAAGCCAACGGTGAACTAGTCATGTATTTGTTCTTTTTAATAATTTCAAGTAGTTGACTTTTATTTATTAAGTAAATGAGTGGTGGGAAATTGTAGCAAGGTAAAGCATAAACAAACGAGAGAGTAAATACAGTGAAATTAATACTCAAAGTCATAAAGTGTCTACTAGAATATTTCTCAAAATCAGGTTTCACAAGTGTATGAGAAACTAGTAGAATATACAAAACCATCTATACTATTGTCTGGAATAGATAGAAAGAAAAATAAATACAAAAGAGAGTCTGCGGGTGTTTTGATTGGATACAAAGAGAAGCTCACCACTATGCCTCGGGGTAACAGGGGGTATGCGCCTGAATGACTGTCAGATGCACCTGCCTCAGATCCTGCACGATTAGTGCAGATGTGTAGCATGAGTACATAAACAACATGTACCCAGTAAGTATCCAATCTAACCTCGAAGAAGTAGCGACGAGGGGTTAACATCGACACTTGCTAAGGGCCAACAAATAAAGTACAGAAATTCTAAATAGGCTTGGAATAAAAAATAATAATAACATAATAACAAACAGTAAATATGTAATTCTTTAAATATAAGTCATTAAAATATCCAAATAGCACAAACTAACTTCGACAAATATGGACCATCAAGTAAACTATAATTTCTCAAGTCATGAAAGTAATATCAAGTGTAAACGAACTCCGAACATTATCACGCACGATTTATTCCGAGGTCGTACGGCCCGATCCAAAATAATGTGTAAACTGTGGAGGGTCGACCGACACGAGACATGAATGCATCTATTATATTGTCGAGGCGTTCAGCCGCTCCACAAAAAGAGAGAATACTGTACAAACATCCGATTTAAAGGCTATCACAAGACTAACACACAAGGAGCCACCCCAAATGAAAATGAGATAAAAACCACCTAAGTTCGATATAAATGAACCTTACTGCCCCAGCGATTTTTGCACCTTCCACAAAATAATCGCTCATGCAGCTCCGCTTCTGTGGACAAATCATCGCAGGTGTGGACTTGTCAAGGCCAGCCACTCTCGCTTCTGCGGACAAATTCTCGCTTCTGCGGGCCCGCTTCTGTGAAAATGTGGGTTGCACCAGAGAACCCAAGCTAGCTAGCATTTTTCGCTTCTGCGATCGCATTCCTTTCACCTGCGCGCTCGCACCTGCGGTACCTTCTCCGCTTCTACGACTACTGGTCAGCCCACTCAAGGTCGCTTATGCGGTCAATGGCCCGCTCAGTGAGCTTGCACCTGCATGGATATGGCCGCAGGTGCGAGTGCACTAGATTCCTGCTACTTCAGCCATTCCCCTAAACTCAAACATGTTCCACACATCGTACGAATAACACCCAAGGCCCTCGGGTTCTCGTCCAAACATACCAACAAGTTCGTAAATATAAAACGGACTTGCTCGAACCCTCAAACGTGTAAATCAACATCAAAACTAATAATTGCACCCCAAAACTAAGTCGAATCAACTTATGAACTTCATGTTTTTTTAACTTACTCCAAATGCACCGAATCATACTTAAACTACTTAGAATGACACCAAATTTTGCGTGCAAGTCCCATACGGAACTATTCGCAGGCTCGAAATCTCAAACAAACCTTAATAACACCAAAATCTTCTTCAATCCAACTTAAAGAACTTGAAGAACCTTCAACGTGCCAGCTTAAAATATTAAGCGACGAAACGCTCCTAGGTCATCCAAAACCCGAGTACACGCCCAAGTCCAAAATCATCATACGAACCTATTGGGACCGTCAAATCCCGGTTCCGAGGTCGTTTACTCAAAATGTTGACTAAAGTCACACTTAACCATTATAAGCCACTATTAAGGAACTAAGTGTTCCGATTTCAACCCGAACTCTTCTAAACCGGAACCAATCATCCCCACAAGTCATAAAACAGTAAAAGCACATACGTGGAGTCTAAATTAAGGGAACGGGGACCCAGAAAGCATAACGACCAGTTGGATCGTTATAATGATTGTCATTTTAATCTAATGGAACATTGTAGTTACTTTGTCAATCTATTACGTAATTTAACAAGGGAAAAAATTAAAATGATCATATTGGTGTTGTGACCAGGGGTTATGGTTTCGAGCCATGAAAATATTATCTTGCAGAAATGTAGGGTAAAGCTACATACAATAGATCCTGGTGATCACGCCCTTCCCCAGATCCCGCGCATTATACAGGTGTTATTACAATAGTTTTTTTGTCTCATTCCGTAATTTGAATTATTTTAGATTTTTCTCAAACCATGGGTCGGCTAAAGAATGCATTTGCAACTAGACAAAATCAGTTGACTAAAACTTATGTATAGTCTGGTACTCAGCCTAATTAAGGCAAAACACAAGACATGTAAATTGTAAAGTACAAGTATTATCTCAATTTGAAGAGGATATGGAATTCAACTCCTTATAATTAACCTCAGTTTCGAACTATATAATGGAAAACATATATATGCTTTTCTTGAACATTAAACAATTTTGACAAATATTGTTGTTAGTACTGACACTTCTGTAATCCTTGAAATTCATTTACTTTACTGTATGAATGATCAACAAATTTTGAACAAAGATGAGATGTAACTTCTTTTACAGTAGTAAGTATGATGGATTCACCAATTTTAGCAATCTAATTTACTGTCAAAATTAAGCTACCAAAGGAAGTTATTTACTAGCTTCTCTAACTAGTTATTGTAGGATTAGTAACGTACAACAAAAACCAAATCAGGAAAAGAAGTCTAAAGCATTAATTAAGAAACATATATATATACACACACACTCTAGTAAGAGCAGATTTGTTCAGGTAGAAAATTGAGAGTGATAATATGATTTTGATTGTTCCATAGATCATACTAAGTGTTAAGAATAGTGAAAAAGATCATATGCAAACCATAAATTACTTTTAAGGAAAGCATATACTAACAAACAATGAGAATGTATTGATCAAATTGGTAGTTTGGTACTTCTAGTAGTTTTAGTTAGTACTCATACATGGGCAGTTGTTCTATGATCTTTCACCATAATATCCTTCTTCAATAAATGCTCACTCGGTTAATGGGAGATTTTTAGTTTCTAGAACAACAAATGGCATTTTTTTCTATCGAAACTGGGAAATTAGTTATTATTGATTAATTAATGATATTCTTTAGATCGGATGAGATTGTTATACCTTTTTGTTACACAAATAGGTTTGACCCGACCGAAATCTCAAGCTTTATACATATAACTAGATGGATTGAATCTAAACAGAGTAACCTTTATATATCATTTAAACGATAACGATAACAAGATAAACAATAAGCAATTAAAAGCCGTCAATCACAACAACCACAACAACAACAACTTCAACAATGACGTTAAACAACAACGACAATAATGAAACGATGACACAACAACTATATCTCAATCCTAAACAAGTTAGGATCAACTGCCAGATGAAAAGATAATGATAGGGAAATAAAAGTATTGCATGCTTAATCAAGATCCTTAGGATGCCCATCATTATTCTCCCCGAGATTGTTGTCATTACCTTCTGATTCTCCAAGCCCTATAGCACTGCTTTGACCTGCAACATTCTCATCTACTAGCTGTTGATTGAGTTGTTTCTTTCTTTCTTGAAGTTTAGCTCTCTTCACATCAAACAACTTTTGCAAACCTTTGATTTGTTTAATATCGAGTTCGTTGATGTTCTTTCCCCTGACAAGTTGGTTAAAGAGAGTCTTCATTTATTCCATCTCCTCGGCCATTTTTTCAATTTTCGACATAACATTTTTTTTCATATCATTAACTTTTTCTTGAAGGTATACGTTATATGTAACTAACTTCCTTTCCCTTTGGACCTCGGTAAACCTTAAATAATTCAATACAATATCTGTTGTCTGAGTTAAAGATGGCCAAACAAAAGGATTGGTTTCCACAAGGCTATATATTATTAGACCTACTTCTATATCACAGAGAATTGACAGCTTTTCTGCTCTCTTACATAAATTGGGGAAATAATCATATTCCATGATGAAATGTTTTCGAAGTTGGCAAGTGCAAATGATCAACTGACATCTTGAGACAACGTTTTAAAATAAATAAATCACGGGTATATAGTTTTAATAAATAAAAAATTCACATGTTCAATTATAAATTGTGCTTAAAACTTTCTCAAAGTTGATCTATACTACAGTAAAATCTCTCTATAACACCCATTCTTTATACTAACATTTCACTACAATGACCAGTTTATTTTGGAATCAATTTTCATGTTATATGTTCTCTATAATAGTATTTCGCTATAGCAACCTATAAAATATCTGAACAAATGATTTGTTATATAACTATTCAAGATCATTTAAAAGTTTCTCTGATAACAATAAAAATTAGAAAAGGAAAAATTACAACATTAAATAATCTCATAGTTTAGGACTATATCTTAATTAGGAAAACAAAATTACTCACACTGGCCACATCAAGAAAAAAGTAACTGAGAGTTCAAGATCAAAGGAAATACATTCAATTTCGAAGTTCAAGAGTCTTAAGAGATAATAATAATGACGTCATATATGACGTTGGAAATAAGTGCAACCAAATATTCATAGTACAATATAATATCTTCCTTTTAAGAACTTGAGTCTCCAGCATAATCAGTCTGCACTAAGATAATCCTTCGCTCCATCTGCAGGTGTATTGATTTTTTTTTTTCATAAGATGAGGAAAAAAATTATAATTACCAAAAAACAACTAAAAGTTACAAGATAATTAAGTAGTACCCGAGCATAAGCTTCCAACTCGTTTTTTGTAATAGTGAAATCATTCCTCAACCTGCTCAAGGTTTGGGAAAACCTAAAATGACGCAAATTCATTATCATTTTTTTTTTGTTAATAGTAGAACGGAAAAACAATTATAACTTTTGTGTTATAAAATAGCGACTGTAAAGTAAATAAACTAAAGACAAGTTTAGAGAGAGACTGATATATTATTGAACTTTCAAACTGATGTACATAATGAACTGAAATCTCCTCTATTTATAGAAGAAGGAAGTTGCTGTGTAAGCTGCTACTGTAAGCTGCTGTGTAAGCTACTTGTAAGCTGCTACTGCAAGCTGCTGTGTAAGCTGCTTGTAAGCTGCTACTGTACCAGATGTAGATAATCTTCTTCCGGGGTAATGTTTATCCATAACGGAGTACCAAAATGATAATCTTCTTCAGGAGACTTATTTTCAATAGAGTACTAATTAGATAAACATATTTACGGCAGTGTCCCATATGGATAAGCTTCTTCAGGAAGCTTATTTACAACGGAGTACTAAATGAACATCCATTACATAATATATATTTATAACATTTTGATTATTATGCCATTAATTATTGTTACAATGAAGTAGTGGGCTTCTATAAAAAGCTGCTAGGAACTGCAAGTACAAGCATCCCAACTATACATCCTGGATGGATAAAGAATGGACCAATACTAAACAGAAGGCAACACATGCAGCTCATAGCTACTTTTACAAAGGAGGATGTAATGGAAGCTCTAAAAGGAATAGATGATATGAAGGCACCATGGGGGTGGATTCAATGCATGTTTCTTTAAGAGCATGGAAGAATATTGGAGATGATGTTGCTGAAGCAGTATTGGAGTTCTTTGATACCGGGAAAATGTTCAAACCAATAAACAACACAGTAGTTACTCTTATTCCTAAAGTAAAGAATCCAAATTCAATAAGAGAGTACAGACCTATATCATGTTGCACTACACTTACAAGACCATATCAAAAATGTTGACAGGCAAGGCAAGTGATGAATACACTGGTGGATGACAGTTCAGCTGCATTTATACCGGGGAGAGGTTTGATAGACAATGTGTTACTGAGCCATAAACTAATAGAAGGTTATGGAAGGAAGGGAACCTTACCTAGGTATACTTTATACATATTTACTTGGTAATAAAATTGATAATTACCAAAAATAAAATTATTGTTACAATGTAAAGCATATGTCTTGCATATACAGTTTACACTTAACCATGGTTACGTAATATGCATTTTCACTTTAGTTTATTGGTTCGTATTAATTGTTCAGTTAGGTGCAAACATAACCAGGTGCGGTAAGTATAAAAATGAAAGTAAGCAAAATGCTCTTACTTCTTTTTGTTTCTTTGCTCGCAAGTGCGAACGAGAAGCAGACATGCAGATTTCACATGCACAGCACCAATCGTGTACCATCAACACAAATTGTAGCAATTAATAATCTTACGAGGGTCAAAACAGGCATTGAGTTTTTTTTTAAAATAAAATTTACGTATATGATAAGTATTATAAGTCATCCTAGTTAATAATTCACAAGATTTTAAAAAAAGCTTAAAGATCGTCATCAAAGAAAGCGTCTATCGTTATGTTAAATAAAAGTTCCTCTCAATAGCAAAAAAAAAAGGCTATCGTTTGTTAAATAAAAGTTCCTCTCATTAGCAAAAAAAGAAAAAAAAAAGCAAAAAATATTCGATTTCTCAAATAATTATAGCGCCTTCAAATAAAACCATAAGTTTTTACTTGATAGGATAAAGCAAAATAGCAAATTTTCAAAAAATTACAAATAGCTCACCTTGTACTTTTCTCTATGACTTGGTCGCATAACGCAACCAAATGAGAAAAATCAACATCAGGAATCTCATTGAGTTTAGGCTAATTACGGTGTAAAATTACCTTTTTATCACTATAATTAAGATTATCCAAACTACTATTAGTAAATTTAGAGATGAAAAAAATACGCTGCTGATTTTGCAGTATCTCTTACCATTCAAACTACAATTAAACCGTACTTGATACAAGAAATAATGAACTTTATATTAGAAAAAATACAAGCAGGACCAAAAACTTGAGATATGAACGTTCAAAAAAGCCAAGCTTTATATTACTGAATCAAATACATTTGAAATAAAATAAAAACAAATTCAGCACAAAAAAAATTGGAGACAAACCAAGCTTTAGACTAGGGCAGTCTGGTGCACAAAACATCCCGCATTTACGTATGCAAGTTCGGATAAAGGGCCGCACCTCGAGGGAGTATGATGTAGGCAGCCTACCTCGATGCAAGCATCGGTGTTGATTCCACGGCTCGAGCCCGTGACCAGTGTTTAAAAAGCGTGGGCATAAGGTGAGGCTCTTTACATATGCCTCAGCGAGGGGTAAGTCCTGAGGCACCGGGTGTAAGCCCCATAGGTATTTAATTTTTAATATTTCATAAAATAATATAATTAAGTAAATATTTATAAACAGCTAAAATCATGAAGGAAACTATATTTATGTGATATATATATATATATATATATAAGGGTGTGCTTTATCCCCACGAAAAATTAGTCAAATCAATCTATTATACGCTACTTAGAAGCTCAAGTAACTTGAGTGTTTTTTTTTTTTTTTTGCAACAAAATAACATGCTCTGATTTTAAAGATCCAGAATAAATTGTTGTATGAGATTGATCTATTTTCCGCTGGAAAACTAAGAGCAAGTCTCTCCATCCATACATATACGTTAACATAGACATACTGCAAAAAATTAGAAGAGCTGGAATGCATTTAGCGGCCTCGACCACGTCCACGACCAGTCCCGCGACCACGTCCCAAAAGGCTTTCCAGCTGTTGGCTTCTTCGGCTTCACCCTAGGTGTTTCTTCCACCAGCAAAGTCTCAAGATTTAAGCTGTCAGGGAGGATGTAATAACGGATATTGTTACCCCTCACACTCAGGTGATCCAACGTCACTGGATTCTTTCCCTTTAGTGTAAGTTTGACTGCCTTCAGGTGTGTGTTCATGCTAACATCCACACCTGTAATGGTTCCATGAACAACGGTGCCGTTTTTGAGTACGGTCTCGTTTCATCAAAAATCTGACGAGCCTCATTTTGTTGCTGAAGAAATTGAAGAACACTCTAGGGCTTAAGTCAAAGCAAGATCGAACACGACCACAAGTAAGTAACTTGAGTTGAAAAGGATCTTTGGGATTAATACTCACTAAAAAAAACCCACCTCAAAGCGTACGCCCCGAACACCTCGGCGTACGTCCCTAATTCTTTGGCATACGCCTCTTGAGTCTTTCGCCCCACACTATCGCCCTCGACATTTTTGGTGTGTCTCGCCTCAGGGCTCGCCCCGAAAACGCTTTTTTAAAACATTGCGTGTGACTACTAATCCATAAATTCTCAACCAAATTGTTAAGCCAAACAAAGAAAACAAAATACCTCTTCTACGTTGAGTATCTAATATTCTCATACTCCGTTGTTCTATTAAATTTGCTTACTCTACCAAACACAATTTAGAAATATTAATATCAGTAATCTCCAGTGACCTTAGTCAGCCAAATAAGTTTCGAACAAAAACGTTCAAAATTCTTGTTGTAAAACCCTTTCCCTGTACAATCCAATTTCTCGGTAGATCCAAGATGATCCAATTATTCTTCCTCTGCTCAATAATGAAGTCGCTCTAGACCTGTCTCTGCCTCCCCTTGCAAGAACTCGAAAAATTACATTTTCGTCTTCTCTTTTTCCGGCAAATAAAACCCATAAGCATAAGACCATTTCAAAACGCTTCAACATTCAACAATTTGTTGCCAAGCTAATACAATGAATTCCAATCTAGCCTCACATAAATAGTCCAATTCACTTAGTTTCTTCACTCCTCCATCTCTCATCTTAATTAAATCTTTTAATGCCTTCTGTTTTGATTTCTCATTAGACATCCATCTCTCATAGTAATGTGTGTATCTTAGTACTTTTTTCTTGGCTTCCTTTATCTCTTTGTTTTCCTCATAACGATTACAATTACCAAAACAAGTGCCCCACTCTTCTAAACAAAGCCAACAAAATTGGTACAAACACATACAAGTCATATGCATCCATCCCCTATTTTTCTCTATTGCATTCATACATTTAGGACACTTTTTTGTGAAAGCCAAAATTGAAGGTTTGTGAGTCCACCAAACAGTAGAGTTACCAGGTCCTCTATGAGTTCCCACCAAGATATACTTTAATAATACAAGTAAAGTGACACGGAATTTTTACGTGGAAAAAATCCCTCTTAAGAGGACCAAAAACCACGACCTACTCTTGTAGGATTTCAACTTTACTAACTTGTAATCTACACTATTACAAGCCACTTTGTAAAGCACTCTTACAAAGACTTCAACTTACTAACTTACACTCACTATTACAAGTCACTTTGTAACTCTCTAGTTACAAAGACTTTGACTTATGACTAACCCTAGTCACACAAAAGCACGGATGAAATAAAGGTTTTAGAGTTCCTATTACAAGGCTTCTAAGAAAGCAAGATAGGATGCAATAGAAAGCAAAACACAAGATTACAACTCAACTAATGGACGCCTAAGACACACAGTGAAATTGGTCCTCTTTAGTGGAGTTGTCTTCTTGTTCTTGACACACTTGAGCCTTCAATGGTGGGCAGATCTTCAATGCTTAGAAGAATGTTAGTAAATGCTCAAGTGAATGTGTTGATTGTCTTTACACAAGATGTTAAAGACCTTACCACATTCCAAGAAGGATGTTCCAAATCTTTTGGGTACACTTCACAACAATGGTAAGTGACTACTGCAGTGTAGCGTGTACAGTTGCAGGCAGTCACTTTTTGTCACAGCTTTTTACAGTTGTAAAGTTGACCCTATACTTCCATCTGTGAGTCTGTCAAGGGATCAGGTCCTCCAACTGGTCCCTTATTGATTAAAGGTACACAGTCCGGAATTCCTTGAGTTGGAGCTAATTGCTTGTGCTGTTTACACATCAAGTTCTTTCTCTGGTTCGTGACGTAAAATTTTGTTAGATCATCAAAACAGAATATAACCCATCAATTTCTCCCTTTTTGATGATGACAAACTTTTATTGGGAAGCAGTTATGTGAACAATATTATACACTGACACTAGTAGATACATAACAAATGATCAACCGGGTTCCTAGCAAGTTCCCCCTGTCGATGTGTTTCCCCCTTAACAGCAAGTTCCCCCTTTTGATGTGCTTTCCCCTTAACTTCCCCCTTTTGGCATCATAAAAAAGGCATAACCAGGCATAAAGCATAAGGAAGTCCAATAAAGTTAACTCATGCCCCTTATGTGCACACAACACGATAAAAAACATAATAGTAAAGCAGAAAAGCAGTAAAGAGAACATAAAAAGACTGATTGCATCAAGAAACACTTGAAAACATAAGGTAGTCTTTGCTTGAGGAGCAAGGAAATTCATTTAAATTTATCTAAGTAAGAGATGTTAGGTGGAATCCAATCCTAAACACAAACAGAAAAGCACAAAAACTGACAGCCACAACACATCATAACAGAACTGGGGAGGACAGATCCTAAGAGGCACTAGAGGAGGAGGGCTTGGAGGAGGAGGCCGAGATGGTGCGAAGGACCAGGTCTATGCGGTCATTTGCAGAAGACTGCTCCTCGAGCAGCTTGTCTTTGAGGTTCTCCACCCGTTGCTTCAGCTCAACATTTTCCTTACTCAAGCGGGCCACTTCTTCGTTTAAGAAGCTACTAGCACCAGGTCTCTCTGCAGCTTGACTGGACACCTCCAGGATGGCAATTTGAGCCTTCAACCTCTTGATCGTATCATGTGCAACATTCAGGGCATTTGTCATCTGAGAGATTGTCGAAGAACTGCCCCCAACCTTTTCAATGCACTCACATTCTTCAAGAGTTGTCTTTGAGAAGCTTTGCTTGCGAGTCCCAACCCGAGGATTGCTAAGTGGAATCTTGAAGTGCTTAAAGACTCGAGTGAGCAAAAATCCATAGGGGAGACCATGGTTCCCATCCTTGACCGAGACAACCTTATCCATGTGATTTATCATGAGAGCAGGAAAGTTGACAGACTTGAAATCGTCAATGGCTTTCATCAAAATCAAATCAGCTCTAGAAGCAACAAACCGTCTCTCAGCTCGGGGAAGAACAACTTTGTTCACCAGCTCAAAGAGGAGTTGGTAAACAGGCAACATAGCCTTCTTGTGAACCCGGTCCCCCTGCTGGATTGTCCCGGGTTTAAATATAGCTCTCCGAAAATCACCTCTACATGCATACTTGTTAGGATCCACTGAAGACAGCCCGTCCGATGGAACATCTAGAATTGTCCCCAGGGCAGCGTCATCAAGGACGATATCCTCACCCCCTACCAGCACACAAACATGACCGTCTTTAGGTGTGAAGAGGGTAGCATAGAACTCTTTCATAGCGTCTTCATAGACCTTAGGACCACTTACGTTAAACAGATGTTCCCACTTTTGGAACTCAACCATGGTCATGAGTTGACTCATGCCAGACATCTCGAGAATCTCAGGATTAAAAGTACGACCCTACAGCACACTTTATTTTTGAACATTTTCCTTCCACTTCCCACTACTGCTTGGTATAGGCTTTACAGCACCAGGTTCTACCGCAGTTTCTTCCTCTCTTTTTCGTTTCCCTGACACCTTCACAGATTTTCCTTTGGAACTAGAAGATATAGATTTCCTCTCACTTGCCTCCCCAACCACCTTCTGCTTGGCCTTCGCATCACTTGTCGGAGTCTCTTTCTTATCACGTTGACCAGACCCAGATTTCTTCCGTTCCACTAAGGAACTAGGTTCCTCAGCAGTGTCATCCTCTACTGCAACCACAGGAATGTCTTTGTCCCCCACTACTTGACCACTCTTTACCTCGTATTCTTCTTCTTATTACTTTTCTTAATCTTTTCAAGAGCCAGATCGACAACCTCTTTCTTCTGTAGCCTGGTCGAGGGACGCTTAACAGATGGTGCTGGAGTGCGAATGTTGTGACGGAGTTTGAATCGAGCACTCAGCACCATGTCATCCTCATCATCCTCATGCATGGGTTCATGAAGCTGAGGAATATACTCAAGAGAGGGTGTATAGAAGATCTGTTCTTGAGGGGACTGAGAGGGTGGAGAATCAGGTCCCTCACTAGGTTTGGAAGGTATAACCTCATGGGGAGGAGACTCAAAAAGGACCAATTTTCCTTCATCCTCTAGGATGGACGACGCTGCTCCCCGCATTTCAGGAAGGGAGGAGGCGCCTTCAGAGGGGGAGTTCTCAGAGGCGATGGCCATTATATTTTCGGCCGCCTCCTTCTCAGGAGACTCCATGGGAGTCGAGGAATGAAATAATGAGGGGTTGATGTACTGGTCGGGGTCATCTTCTGAAACTTCAGAGACTTGAGAAGCTTCAACAGTGAAGGGTTCAGATGGTGATACAGAGGAAGGAGGAGGTACGATGGTGGTTTAATCAGTTAGGGTTTTTATTGGGGCATCAGCTGGAGGAGAAGAAGAAAGAGGAGCTTCTGAGACTGAGGGTCCCTTAGAAGTCTCTAGTTCAGGTAGAGGTGATGATGGAGTAGGAGCAGAGATGGCTACCTCCAGAAGAGAGGATTCCTGACCTTCCACTGAAACAGTGTTAAGGTCAGTGGTGATGGAAGGGGAGAGTTCATTTGAGGAGGCCATTACTGACAACTAGTAAAGGGATTAAAAGAGAGAGAGAGAGAGAGAGAGAGAGAGAGAGAGTTGTTCGTAAGAGTGGGTGTGTATAGATAGGTTGGAGGCAAGACAGTTTATAGGTGATTGGAGTAACAAGGGGGAGGAGAAACAAGTTCAACTGGCGGTAGGAAGTTTTGGGAAGAGGGAAATGGGCAGAGGGATTTGAAAGGGTGGAGTGATAGACGTGATGGATGTGTCTTCTGAAAAGGCGAAAGGTGTGGCAGCAGTAATTAATGTAGTTACTTTTTGAAAGAGGGATAGGGTACACATAACTACTAACTTGGGGTACGTGGACCAGGTCCCGTACTTGTCATTGTTATTTTTTTTTTTTTTTTGAAAAAAAAATGCTCAGTCTTCTTATGTTCTACAATGCCACTCCTTTAAATTTTGTAGTCACAATGCGTGTCTATCTGCAACGATATTTATGCGAGTTAGACTTTATCAGAAAACACCTTAGCCATCTGTACCTGAGTAAGACATTCATAGCCAAAAAGGAGAATCGGGTCTCTAGTTTGGTATCAGCATGCCCATAGCCATTCTATTTTTCTCAAAATGTTTCCTGCCCAGTGCCTTGGTGAATATATCTGCAATCTGATCTTCAGTGAAACAGAACCTCATACTGATGTGCCCCTTTTCAACATGGTCTCTGAGAAAGTGATGCCTCACATCAATGTGCTTAGTCCTCTTGTGTTGAACGGGGTTCTTTGCCATGTTGAGCGCACTGGTATTATCACATAGAAGTGGAATGTTGTCGATAAATACTCCAAAGTCCTCCAGTTGTTGTTTGATCCACAGAAGTTGAGCATAACAAGATGCAGCTGCAACATATTCTGCTTCTGTTGTGGACAAGGCCACTGAGTTCTGCTTCCTTGTGCCCCAAGAGATTAGGCACAATCCAAGAAAATGAGCCATCCCTGAAGTGCTTTTTCTGTCCACTAGGTATCCTGCATAATCTGCTCAGCATAACCAATAAGATTGAAATTGTCACCTGAGGGATAGTATAACACCAGGTCTTGTGTTCCCTTGAGATAGCGTAGGATCCTCTTAGCATCTTTCAGATGCGACTCCTTAGGATTGGATTGAAAACTTGCACACAATCCCACGCTGAATACAATGTCTAGCCTGCTTGCTATGAGGTAGAGATGAGAGCCAATGATCCCCCTGTACATAGTTTTATTTACAGGAGAGCTAGAGTCAACCATGTCAAGTTTGGTAGCCACTGCAATGGGTGTGTCAATAACCTTGGAGTCTTCCATATCAAACCTCTTGAGCAATTCCTTGGTATATTTTTGCTGACTAATGCATGTGCCCTTAGTAGATTGCTTCACTTGAAGACCCAGGAAGAAGTTCAGTTCCCCCATCATGCTCATCTCGAACTCACTTCCCATGAGCATTGCAAATTCCTTACACAGTGAATCTATTGTAGCCCCAAAAAAATGCCATCAACATACACCTGGACTATAAGAAGGATCCTTCTTCGTTTCTTCAGAAATAGGGTGTTGTCAATCTTTCCTCGAGTGAATCCATTGTCTAGTAGGAATTTGGACAGCCTTTCATACCAAGCTCTAGGAGCTTGCTTCAAGCCATACAGGTCTTTGTCCAGCTTGAAGACATGCTCTAGATGAACATGACTTTCAAACCTAGGGGGTTGCTTGACATACACTTCTTCCTTGATATATCCATTCAAGAATGCACTTTTCATATCCATTTGGAATAATGTGAATTCCATATGAGATGCAAAAGCAATGAGAATTCTAATGGCTTCCATACGAGCAACAGGAGAGAAAGTTTCATCATAATCAATCCTTTCCTCTTGGTTGTATCCTTGAACCACAAGCCTAGCTTTCTTTCTGGTAGTTTTCCCATTCTCATCCATTTTGTTCCTGAACACCCACCTGGTTCCTATGATGGTTTTGTCTGATGGTCAAGGTACCAAATGCCACACTTTGTTTCTTTCAAACTGATGAAGCTCTTCCTGCATAGCAATAATCCAATATGCATCCTTCAGGGCTTCCTTGATATTTTTGGGTTCTATTTGGGATAGAAAGGCTGAGAAGGCTAGAGAATTTCTGGTTTTGGATCTGGTTTGAATTCCGGAATCAAGAGGACTGATTATGTTATCAAGAGATTGGAGCTCTTATGTTTCCAATTTGGACTTTGAAATTTATTTGAGGAGGAATTGAAAGGGTTTCCTTGAGTCTCTTGTTCTGCTATCTGAGGAGTACCTTCCACAGCATCTCCAACTCTTTCTTCAGCTTCTGTGGGAGAGATTGGGGTACCAGGTTCCTTCTGTGTTCTTGAGGAAGAAGTTACGTTTCCTTCAATCATCTCCTTGGCTTGACTCATCATGTCTGCCTTACCATTTGATACATCAGAGATTTCTCCAGGAACCAGGAGTGGTTCATTGTCTTGATCATCACCATTGTTGTCCCTGTGTGAGGAGGGAATTTCATTGAAGAGCACATGAACACTCTCTTCTACACATTGGGTTCTTTTGTTGTACACATTGTATGCTTTGCTTTGAGAAGAATATCCCAAAAAGATTCCTTCATCACTCTTTGCATCAAACTTTCCAAGCTGATCCTTTCCATTGTTTAGAACATAGCATTTGCAACCAAAGGCTCTTAAATGCGTTATCTTAGGCTTTCTTCCATTGAGCAATTCATAGGGGTTTTTGTTTAGGAAGGACCTGATCATGCACCTGTTCTCCAAGTAGCAGGTTGTATTGATTGCTTCGGCCCAGAAATTCTTAGCAATTCCACTGTCAATGAGCATTGTTCGAACCATATCCTCCAGGGTTCTGTTCTTCCTCTCCACTACTCCATTTTGATGAGGAGTTCTTGGTGCTGAGAAGTTATGTGTGATTCCATTCTCAGCGCGAAACTCATCAAATTTTGCATTATCAAATTCAGTTCCATGGTCGGATCTGATGCAAGCTACCTTTAGGTCCATCTTCACTTGGATTTTCTTTACAAAGGCCACAAACACTTCAAATTTCTCATCTTTTGCTCTAAGAAATAACGTCCAAGTGAATATTGAGTAGTCATCCACAATCACAAATATGTACTTCTTTCCACCCATGCTTGGAATTCTCATAGGTCCACACAAATCCATGTGGAGAAGTTCAAGAGGTCTGGATGTGCCAACATCTTTTTTGTCTTAAAAGATGATTTCACATGTTTTCCCTTAGCACACACATCACAAACCTTGTGTTCCTTGAACTTGGAATTTGGCAGACCGCGGACCAGGTCCTTCTTTATCAGTTTGTTCAGGAGAGAAAAACTGGCATGGCCCAACCTTCTATGCCAAAGCTCAGCATAGTCATCGACAGCCTTCAAGTAGTTCACTTCACCAGCTTCCAATGATTCGAAATCAGCAACATACATGTTCTTGTACTTCCTGGCTATCAACACTACTTCCCCAGTTACAAGACTAGTAACTGTGCACACTTTGGACAAGAACTCCACTTTGTTTCCTTTATCACAGATTTGAGAGACACTCAATAGGCTATATTTCAAGCCATCCACATAATATACATTTTCTATTGAGTGCTCCAGAGATCTTCCAACTCTTCCAACACCAAGGATGTATCCCTTCTTTCCATTTCCAAAGGATACATCCCCTCCCTACAAGGCTTTCAATGAGAGAAAATCCATAGTATTTCCATTCATATGCTTTGGGCATCCGCTGTCCATGATTCATTATAGCCCAGTTCCCCTCACTGATCCCTGCACAAATAAATCAATGGCTAGATTTAGGAACCCAAACAAGTTTGGGTCCCTTGTAGTTAGGAAAGGGATGAATAAGAACTCTTCTAGTCCATGCCGGCAGGAATTGATATTTCTTGCTGGGACCTGGTCCTTGCTTAGTATTTCTCCTTCCAGCAAACATATTATTTTTATGGACTGATTGATCCCTGGCTGAGCAACTTTCCTTGAAGTGCCCGTTGTTCCCACAGTGGGTACAAAGCCAATTGTCTAGGACTGTGACATATTTGCGATGAGGGTTGTAGGGAGTTTTCTCTTTTTGAAACCCGATTCCCTGATTGTTTCCAGAGTTGTTAAAGTACATAACAGTGACAGCGTCTGTGGACCAGGTCCAGTTCAAAGATTCCTTAAGATCAGATTTTAATTTGCTCACTTCTGCTTGCAACTCCTTGTTTTTCTCAACCTCACTGCACATACTATTCTTGACCTCATTCAGTTCTTTTTCAAGCTTGACATATTTTTCACTAGCTATTTCCTTTCCTTTATCTACACTTGATGAACCAGGTTTTAGTCTTAGTTCCTGAATAGTTTCTTCTAAGTCTGTGATTACTACTAGAAGATCATTTCTTTCTTTCTCAACAGTATCTATTCTCATATTAAGACAATTTTTTTCACTGCTTAGATTCTCCACTGTTTCTTTCAAATCTGCCACTACTACAGTTTAATCATCTCTCCCATTTTCTGACTCTCTCGTTTTTTTTCTCTAACTCTTCCTTTTTCTTTTCAAGATCTTTTATGGTATCCTTAAAATCCATAACCACCACCATTAGGTCATCTCTTTCATTCTCAACATAGTTGATTTTGCACATTAGAGTATCATTCTCTTTTTCAAGGTTTCGTACAGTTTCTTTCAAGTCAACACACACACAACTAGGTCATCTCTAGTTTGTTCTACTTCTCCTAGTTCTAGGGTCAATGAATATTTATCTTCAACTAAGCTATAATAGGTATCGATGAGAACATTTGACAATGACATTAATTTTTTAGGAGAATAGGATTTCAGATTTCTCTGAACATCCCTGAAGTACCTCATCTGTGTCATCTTCTTTTTCTTCATCAGATTGAGCCATAAGAGCAAACAACGAATCATACTCCTTAGCCTTGTTCTCAACTGCCATCATGGAGCTGTTTTCTGCTTTAGGTTCCTCTTCTGATTCACTTGATGAATCTCCCCAAGCAGCAAGAGCCTGCTTTACAACATTGTCAGCTGCGTGTTTTCTGCTAAATCTTTTGTTAGGGACCGGGTTCCTCTTTGCAGCTTTGTCAGTGCTGTATTTGTAGTTGTCTTATTTCAGGAGCGGGCAGTCTTTTATGAAATGTTCGGGCTTACCACATTTATGACATAGGTCATAGTTTTTAGGCTTGCTTGAGCTGTCTCTTCTTTGTATTCCCCCATTCCTTTGAACTATCTTCTGGAATCTTTTGGTGAGATAGGCCATGTCGTTGTCCTCTTCACTTAACTCATGCTTTTCAGCTTGGAGAACCAGGTTCTTCTCCTTCTTGGGCTCCCTTCTCTCACTGTCCTTTTTTCTCTTCATCTCATATGTTCTCAAGTTTCCTATTAACTCATCCATTGTTAAGACCTGAAGATCCTTTGTTTCAGTTATGGCATTGACCTTGCTTTCCCAGGAACCAGGCAGAACACTTGAGATTGTTTGCACTAGCTTGTTCCTAGGAATGAATTCTCCTAGAGAGAGAAGCTCATTGATAATGGAAGTGAACCTGGTGTGCATATCCTGTATAGATTCATCTTCCTTCATCTTGAACAGCTCATACTCAGCGGTTAGCATATCGATCTTGAACTGCTTCACTTGTGTTGTTCCTTCATGGGCAGTCTGCAAAGCATCCCAGATCTCTTTGGCTGATTGACACGCAGAGATCCTATTGTATTCGTCAGGTCCAATTCCACACACAAGAATTTTCTTTGTACGAAAATTCTTTTCCACATCTTTCCTATCAGTATCGTTGTAGTCTCTCCTGGTTTTTGGCACCATTAAACCAGTTTCTCCAACCTTGTGCATAGGAACATGAGGACCATCACAAATTATATCCCACAACTCAGAATCCTCAGCCATGATGAAGTCGTGCATGCGGGTCTTCCACCATCCATAGTACTGACTATTGAACCTGAGGGGTCGATATGTGGATTGTCCGTCCTCGAAGTTTGGTGGAGCAACCATTACAGATCCTTTCTAGGTGTTAACCGTTTAGAAAGAACCCGCTCTAATACCGATTGAAGGTTTGTGAGTTCACCAAACAGTAGAGTTACCAGGTCATCTATGAGTTCCCACAAAGATATACTTTAAGAATACAAGTAAAGTGACACAGGATTTTTATGTGGAAAAAATCCCTCTTAAGGGGACCAAAAACCACGACCTACTCTTGTAGGATTTCAACTTCACTAAATTATAATCTACACTATTACAAGTCACTTTGTAAAGAACTCTTACAAAGACTTCAACTTACTAACTTGCACTCACTATTACAAGCCACTTTGTAACTCTCTAGTTACAAAGACTTTGACTTATGACTAGCCCTAGTCACACAAAAGCACGGATGAAATAAAGGTTTTAGAGTTCCTATTACAAGGCTTCTAAGAAAGCAAGATAGGATGCAATAGAAATAAAAACACAAGATTACAACTTAACTAATGGGCCTAAGACACACAGTGAAACTGGTCCTCTTTGGTGGAGTTGTCTTCTTGTTCTTGACACACTTGAGCCTTCAATGCTTGGCAGATCTTCAATGCTTAGAAGAATGTTAGTAAATGTTCAAGTGAATGTATTGATTGTCTTCACACAAGATGTTAAAGACCTTACCACGAAGGATGTTCCAAATCTTTTGGGTACACTTCACAACAATGAGAAGTGACTGCTGCATTGTAGCGTATACAGTTGCAGGTAATCACTTTTCTGTCACAGCTTTTTACAGCTGTAAAGTTTACCCTGTACTTCCGTCTGTGAGTCTGTCAAGGGATCAGGTCCTCCAACTGGTCCCTTATTGATTAAAGGTACACAGTCCAGAATTCCTTCTTGAGTTGGAGCTAACTGCTTGTGCTGTTTACACATCAGGTCCTTTCTCTGGTTCGTCACGTAAAAGTTTGTTAGATCATCAAAACAGAATATAACCCATCAAAAATCCAATTCGTAGTTTCAGCTTCTAATTCTCCACTTAGCTATAGTATCACAATCAATCGGACGATGATTCTCATCCAAGCAATTGCAACAGAAACCATTAACAATCACAAATCACAAATCACATCGTAATTTTCACTCAAAATTTCAAGTATTTTTACTGCATTTTTACGTCCAGGGGAAGGACACCACTTGATTCTCCTATTTTCTTCAACATAAGATCTTATCAAATAATCATAATACTTCAATCTATCTTTCTCTGATGCTAATAAAACAGTCATACTTTGACCTACCATGATGTTACAAGATGGTTTAGGACAACGTATAAGACAAGACATTTAGGACCAATATTAGTTGACGTATGAATGTAATATTCCCAACATACTTTACGAAAAGGATGTTTACAATCAGCAAATGCAACCTATTCAAGAGAATACTCCTCAAAACAGATCCCACAAGTCAACAAACGATTAGAATTCGAATACGTTCTTTTTTTCAAAGGGTTTTCGATTTCTTTTTCAAATAACATACCTATAGTTTTACGAACCTTGAATTTGTTAGCGAACCATTCTTCATTAGCTCTGTATATATTCCAATTATAGTGGAGCAGAATAGCTAATGAAATATCTCTTGGAATGGAATAGAACCATCGAAGTTCTTGAGATATATATTTTCATGAGTTGACAAATATCTTTATATTTCAAGATTCTATCGTTTTTCTTGCTTTGGGAGTCTAAGGGTTCATCAATGGTGCCGTCATCACTGAAAACTTTCTCCTCCGAATCCATATCTTAAATAACATGATCGGAATCCATTAGCATATTGTGAAAGTGAAACAAGAATTTTAGAGAAATCCTAGGGTTTTTGGAGGATCTTAGAAGAAGAAACTTAATGGAATTTGAAGGCTTTTAGATACGTATGGTTTCAACCAAAAAAAGAAAAAAAAAAAAAAGAAGAAGAAGAAGAAGAAGAAAAGAGGAGATAAATATATACAATAAAATCTAATAGACATCCTAAACCTACAGGGTTTCAACCCAAAAAAAAAAAAAAAAACCTAGCAGAAGTAGGAAGCTCTTGTCTTCCTTTTCTGAAAAAAAATATAATGTTTGGTTTATTGTTTATAATTAAAATCTAATGAAGTACGTTAGAGGGCTTAGATTATGATATATCATATTCATATGGAATTGTTGAACAGTACGTGTATGCTTCATAGTTAATTTGATTTATAATCGTGTTTTATTCAATCTCCCTATATCAACAATGCTCTCCGATCTAATCATTTGTACGATGCTTCTTGATGTGGATCAAGGTTGCATCGGGTCGCTTTATATTAGGATCGAAATAATCAAGTGTCATGTGAAAACTAATCAAACATAGTACCTTATAAATCAGACATTAAAAGAGAAATATACTAAAAGAAACACAAGCAGTAACGTCATTCGATCAATTGACCTACATCCAGAGGACGAGAAGAGCAATCTACTAAATAAAAGAGAATAGAGAACAACTTCACAAAGATACAAACACAAGTGGCAAGATAATACTTGTCTCACAAATTCTCCCCCTAAACAAGACTCTCAAACCCCCTATAGCTTGTGGATGCTACTAAATTAAAAGGAAGGATTCTCAATTTATGAAAATCTAAAACCTTTTCTTCCAAAAAAGAAGACTAGGCATATATGAAAAATTTATAATTTCTTTTTAGGAAAAATAAAAACTTTCATCGAAAAAAGAAAAATGAAATATAATAAGAAAATCAGGACAAACACTCAACTTTTTTTGTCAAAGTCTTATTAGTTGTTATTGATTAATTAATGATATTCAGATGAATATCTTACAAATAGATTAATTGGTTGGAATATATATATATATATATATATATATATATATATATATATGGGGTTTACGCACATAATTAGGTTGGACTTACGTGGAATAATATTCATATCTACAATATATTAAAAAGCAGAAGCTCCTAAGTTAAAAGTCAAATTACGAAATTACCCTTATTATATTAAATATATTTTTAAAAATCCCTTAAAAAAAATACCTGCTACACGCGACTGTCTGTCCGCTGATTGCGCTTCTGGCAACCGGACGCGAAGGGAACATCATTCTAAAATCTATCTCCCAACAGTTGCATCATTTAAATTTCTTCTCTGTAAAAATCCGAACCCCCATCAAGTTTCCATCAATGTTTGCTCTTCTCTGTTAAAGCAACAGGTATGGCATCTAAAATCTCCTTCATCAAAATTGTTATATTTTTCCAACAGGTTTGAGAAGGACGCACAATGTCACACATGCATCTCCTAAAGAGCAACAATCAAGTCATTGCCTTTTATCTAGATATTTAATTTTAAAAGTTATTTGGAGATTACATAAAGAATTAGAAATCTGGTCATCCAAACCAATCAAACATTAAAGTAAGATATTTATATTTAATTATTTTTCTTGAAAATTCTCATTCTGGTAAAAGACGATTAAAAAGGGAAGGAATTTGGCGTCGGATGTTTAAAGGTCTATCTATATCCCTACAAGTAATTGTTTATTTTGATTTCCTAGCCAATTCTTTTCTACCTCTCCGTAACAACTTGTGTTTGGTTACTCAGTGATACTAACTTCGCTTGATTATTTTTATTGATTTGGAATAATCCTGGACAATTTTATTGACATGATTATTATTGAACTTCTGCCTTTGAGTATTTAGTCATTCAACTACATTCTTCACTTATAGCCATAATGAAGTGATTTGCTTGTGTTCTATAATGAAAATGCACCTTGGTCTCTTACAAAACTATACTGTCGATCGATTGAATTCTGGTTTGGTTGCCGAACAATCGAAATCTGAAAATTGCAAAGTAGAGGTTTGGTTGTGACATTAGTTTCTAGAATTCTTTTTTCTGTTCTTGTTATAGTATCATTATTACTTTTACTATGATGATGATGATAATTGCAATAGACGTTAATCATTAAAAAATTAGGTAGATCCTAATGTCACATGCATATATATCTAATTTGTCACCTAATGGTATTGGGAGGCTTTACTTGACAATGGAGTAGTTTGGCCTAAGTCGTCTTTTTGCAGAGTTGGAGTTTGTTTCGAACAGACATTTAAGAGTTGATATGTGTTCGAAAAGAAATTTCATTTGAAAATTGATTTTTTTTTCCTTATGAATTTAATATTGATTCAATGTAAAATTATTTTCCTCTCTCTTAACAGATTACGTACCTCGATGACTCGCTCACACAATTGGTAATGCTAATGTGTTTTACTTATTAATTCAGAATAATTACAAACAAGAATGTAATATTACTCATCATAGAAAGTACATAATCTTACTTTATTTACTACTATACTTAGAATGTTACTATTGTTACGAGAGTTTAATTTGTTCAATAGATGCGATAGGAAATTTTAATTAATTATGATTTCTCCCATGTTACATCAATTCTTTATTTGTCTAGAGTGGTCAGAGGAATAAAGTTACTGTTGGGGCTATTGCATTTTATTTCATCTTATATGTTCATGTGGTTGAAGCTCTTTCTTAGAATTAGGCATTCATCTTCATGTTAGGTTCCTGAGAGTAGAGAATTTTGAAAGCTAATCTTCTTTATTTGATTATCACAATATTTATCTTATATGGGTAACTTACAAATAATATACAGCTAAATTCAAGTAAAGATTCATCTTTGAATCTCTCAAATAGCTTACACGGGTCCATTCTATTAGGGATTGCCCTGATTTTCTTGTCATATTTGGTTTTAGTTATTATAATTGGGTTTTTCTTTTTGTAGAAGGAAACTGTAATTCTTCCATATTTGGCTAGTCTTTTTTCTTGTAGGAAAATGTTTGGACCTCTATAAATTAAAGATCCTTCCTTCTCATTAAGTAGCATCCACAATGTAGCCGTAACTGTTGATACCCAATTTTTTCTCAAAATTATTTTTCAACCTTACATATTACTGTCAAAATCACTTTTAATATGAGTGGTATTTTTCATATTTTATCAATTCATTTTTCTATTTATTTAGTATTTTTGTATTCAATAATGATTCACAAATTATATTATAAATAATTTCAAAATATTTTCCAGCTCAACATATTATTTTTAATCCTATTTAATCTTATTAGGATTTATTTATTTCACAAACTAGCCAATTTGGCACTATTTAACTATAATTACGCAAATTTTGGAACTATGGTCTAATTGTGCAGTTATGCTATTTTAATTCTATAATTAGTCATTTTTTATAAGATAATTACCTCAAATTTTATTTACTTAGCATTAATTTCATTTTATATCATTATTAGCTATTTTATTAATTATTTACTTTATTTTTACGGGTATTTAAAATCTAGTCACTTTTAGTTTCAACCCCATACCCAACCTTCTAACCCAATTCTCCTACCCAGCCCAAACCAATATCCTACCTAGCCCAAACCAATATCCTACTCGGCCCAACCCCAACCAATCTGAGCCGTTGATCAAATTAGATCAACGATCCAAATTTTTGTTACCATAATTAAACCCCCCAAACCCCTTGACCCCCTCTCATTCTCGCCGTCTCTCATCTCTCTACTCTCTCTCCCTCTCTCTCTCTAGTCTCTTCTAGAGACTTCCTGTCTCTTCAGGTTCCGATGGATCTCTTCATCTTCTCTGGCCATCCCTTTGCCGGAGATCTTGAAACCTTCACCACCCTCCTGCCTCCTATGGTTCCCTCACGCTGGTGTTTGCCATCTCTAAGGTCTTCAAGAGACCTGGCTACCTCCGGTTGTTCAAGCAAGGTTTATGACCTTTGGGGGTTAAACCAGCAACGTTTGAGGTTCTTCTTATCTCTCTAGTTTCTCTTTGAAACCCTAAATGCTTAAAACTCACCCGATTCTTTAGATCTATGATAGATCTGTGTGTATCCTGAGTTATTACGCTATAGTTCTTAAAAAAATTTCTGATTTTCTTAGAACGACTCTTCATCTTCAAAACCACGGTTCTTAAACCCCTTTTCAAAATGATTTTCCCTCTGATTTCTAGTATTACCTTATGATTTTACTATGTTCAAGCGTTTATTTGAGCCTTTTCCTTTTTGTCTGATTTATTTATGCTAAAGCCCTAAGTTTCTTGGTTTTCCATCTGTGATTTTGAGTATTTGTTTGATTAATCTGCATATGTAATTTTACGCTATGTTTGCTTGCTAGGGTTTATGACTTCAATTGTTCCTACTTGTTACGTGTTTATTCACAGAGGCTTGTGCTAGGTTCTGACTTCTCTATGATTTTACTCTGTTTGTTCATCAATATTTCTGATTCTTAACTTATTCTTCCTATATTAGGTTTATCCAGTTAATTTAAATCGTGTTCTCCATGAGCCCTAATTTAATATAATTTTTAACCTACTCGACCTCTTGGAATTCTGATTTGTGGCTATCATTCATAGAGTCATCCTAAATCAGTGCTACTTTCTATTTGTGAGTCTCTGAAACCTTGGGACTGATTCTTCATTGATCCTGCATGATATTCTCTATTGATTTATCATTAGGGAAAATCTTCTGACCTTATTCTATGGACAATTACGCTGTTAATTGATTTTGAGTATTTCCCTTGACCAAGGTATGCTGATTCCTTGCCTGCATCATGTCTGTTTGTTCGTTTGGATATTTTCCCTTGGTTAATACTGATTTCCTGTATTTGAATTATCTCTTGCCTTATTTTATGGTTAATTAGGCTATCAACTGATTCATAAACATTCCTTAATTAGAGTTTGTTGAACCTAGACTCTATTATATGTTGTATATTTGTGCTATGCTAAACTGTTTCCTTATATGTTAATTCAACCTCATATGGTTTTATTCCTTATTTAGCATTGCTTATTACCATTTGAATCTTAAACTCCTTAATTAAAGGAAGTCACCACAATTGACCTGATTCTAATTAGTATATTTCTATAATTATTGTTGAATTATTATTTTTTACCTTATTCCTTCTACCTGTTTTAAAACTATAAGTACCCTACTCTCTCATTAACAAAGACACGAACACTGGGGTTCAGAAACTATTTCTTACACTAAAAGAATCTCTGCTCTCTCTCTCTCTTGTGCTTTTGCTACTGTCTAATTGTTAGCCGGCTGTAAGCCAAGGCTAACCACTGTGCTCTCTCTCTCTTGTTCTTTTCATTCTGCTTGCTCTCCTCTTCATTGTATGTCCTAGTTTAAATCCAAAGCTCCAACAACAATGTGATTCTTTATTTGTTTCAGTTCCTACTGTTTCTGGTTTGCTTCTATTTGTGGTTCTTTTGCGAAACCTGTAATTAAAATACATCATTAGCATGCTATTATGTCTTCCCTTTCCTTTTGACTAGTATACCCTCTTTATGTGTGTTTCTGAGCATGACTTACCAACTGTTTCCAACTTGTTGTATATTTACCCCAAATCTTTATCACCCCTCTATGTGGTTCTTCATGTCTGGTTTTGTGACTATGCCAGTATCGACAGTTTCTAAGCATCTTTAAACAAGTCCTATATCTTTGTTGAGTTATTGTGTTTCCAACTAAATGTTCTATGTGTCCCAACCCCCAGTGTCCTTGATTGTCGTGGCTGAACCTGCCTTGGTTCTGTGTGCTTTGGCTATTTATGAACTCATTTTTTGATGATGTGTTTAGACTGTTGCTTATTACTATACTCTCTTTTCAAAAATAGGTTTTACAAAACAGACTCTCTGGTTTATGAAATGTTTCAACTAAATCTCTTTCAAAACCTTTTCAAACTCATCCCTTGCACTTCACTTTATTCCTAGATTCTTAAGTTCCACCCCCTCAGTGTGAGCAGTGCTTTGGGAACCTCTTGAGTTCCCTCTGAACTCTGACACACTGAGGCTGGTATTTCCACACTGCACATGTTTAACTCCTGGTTACTAAGTCTGGGTGTGAGCATTTCCCGGGAGCCCTTGAGGTCCTTAGGTAAATTTGACAAACCCGAACTACGAAAGGCTATGAAACACCAAAGGCAGTAAGGTTTGGAGGATTTGGGCCTATTGAAGGCTCCCTATAGAATAACTTCTTATTTTCTCTTTTATTATGTAATTAATAACTACTGGTTTGTAATCATTTGTAAACAACTTATGGGGCTGGATAGTAAAATGGGAGGGGATATCCATGCATGATTAGTTATTATAAAGGGTGGAAACCATGTTTAGGCTTTTAATTCCTTATCTGCACAATAGAGATCATGTGTAGGTTCATATCCATGCATTATAAATCCTGTTCCTTAGGATCCATGTATACTGTTTCATCATGTTCATCCTCATATCACTTAGAAAATCCTATGTTAAAAAATGTTAATGGTACTTTGAATTTCTTTTACTTTATACGCTGCCATGTACACCTAGGTATCATGTATTAAGGCTTAACAAACTAATAAACAAGTGATTTCCTGAACTGCACGACAATACGCACACTTAAATGTCCTGCCTTAGGATAAATGCAACGTTAATAAAAAGGTCCCGCTACATATTTTTGAAGGCATATTCTGACACTGACATATTCATGCATCTAGAATGTAACGATCCGACCGGTCATTTTGAGCTCTAGCGCATCGTTCAGCGGTTGGAAGTCAGGAATAGCTTCATTTAAGGTATTATGACTTGTGCGTATGGTCGGATTTGAAATTCAGAAAGTTCGGGGTCAAATTGGAAGGAAAATTCTCATTTTGGAAGCCTTAAGTTGAAGAAATTGATTAAGATTGGAATTTTGAGCAAACGACCTCCGAATCAGGATCTGAAGGTTTCAGCAGGTTCGTATGGTGATTTCGGACTTGGGCGTATGTCCGGATCGAGTTTTGGATAACCCGGGAGCGTTTCAGTGTATATTGTGGAAGTTAGCATTTTTGAAGAAATTTCCTAAGTTTGGCTTGAAGCGCATTTCAATGATATTGATGTCGGTTGGGGATTTCGAGTATGGGAATAGCTTCGTATGGTGATTCTGGAGTTGGGAGCGCGATCGGAAGTGAATTTGGATGTCCGTAGGCTATTTTGAAGTCATTTGGCTAAATTTAGAAATTTGAAGGTTTTGAAGAATCTGACCGGAAGTGGAAATTTTGATATCGGGGTCAGAATGCAATTCCAAAAGTTGGAGCATGTCCGTAATGCTTAATATGACTTGTGTGAAAAATTTAGGGTCAATCGGATGTGATTTGATGGGTTTCGGCATTGGATGTAGAAGTATGAAATTCTAAGTTCTTAAAGATTTGGATTGGAGAGCGATTCGTCGTTTCAATGTTGTTCGATGTGATTTGGGGCTTCGAGCAAGTTCGTGTTATGCTTTGGGATAGGTTGGTGTGATTGGAAGGGGTCCCGGGGCCTTGGGTGGATTCCGGGTGGATAACGAATCAAGTTGAGAGTTGAAGAAAAGCTGAAGATTGCTATCATCTGGTGTGACCGCACCTGCGAGGTTTTGGCTGCAGGTGCGGCTAAGGGCGCCGCAGGTGCGAGATTGGGGCTGGATCTTAGGAGGCCGTTTCTTCATTTCTTCTTTGGTTTGGACGATTTTGGAGGAGCTTCAGGAGAGGGTTTTCGTAAGAAATCACAAGGTAAGTAACTCCTTCTTGTTTCTAAGTTAAATACAAGGTTATTACATGGATCTGAACATGAAATTTGTGGGAAAATTAGGGGTTTTGAAGAAAAACCTAGAAATTTGGTAAGTTGGATTTTTACCACGATTTGAGCATGAATATTTGAGTAAATTGTATATTTGAACTAGTAAAGCGATGGATAGCGTTTATCTTCGAGAAATTTCGGAATTAGGGCACGTGGGCCGGAACACATTTTGATCAATTCATTGGGCGGAGTTAGGAAATTATATAATTTGAATTTGTTATGAACATTAGAGTATATTTTCATTGGCTTACCATTATTTGGATAGTTTTGGGGCGTTGTGCGTCAATTGAAGTCGTCGGAAGGGCTTGGAAGCTATTTATGGAATTTCGGAGCGAGGTAAGTCTCCTTTCTAACCCTGTGAGGGGGAATTGTCCCCCTAGGTGAACTAATCAAGTATGTGCTATTATCTTCGGGGTCCACGTACGTACGAGGTGACGGGAGTCCGTGCGTAGTTACTATTATGCTTTGTCCGGGTAGTCTAGGACCCACTAGCATGCTTTACGTGTTGTACCTATCATCCTGCCGTAATATTAAACTGCTAATATAATCAAAATCGTAATTGAATATCTGAAGAAGACTAGAGTTCATTTTCCTAATCATCTAGAAAGAGAATTGATTTCCTCCATAGATAATTGTATACCTGGTTGGGTTATATAATGGAATATTATTAAACTTGGCAAATGAGTTTTAAAATAAAGGTTTGAATGCTATATTTCATGTTCCTTTAAGAAGGATTTCACCACTTTCCTGAGAAAAACTGCTTTCTTTATCAAATACAGATTTATTATGTGGATTTGTGTACATATGAGCACCTGAGTCCCAAGTACGATTCGCTAGCAGCCTAGCCGTATTTATTTGTATGTATAATCGCGTCGCGTGATCAATTCGTGAGCGGGGAAGATAGATGCATATATGGTTCGAGTCGTTCGACCCTCGGCAATGCACAATTTATTATTGTTTGTCCGCGCCGTTTGACCCTCGGCATTGCTTGCACATGATATTTGCTGCGTAGCTGCTACGATTTTTGCCTTATTACTAACCTGAAATTTTAAGTTGTCAATTGAAATGACAGAGATTTAGAGTTATTAAAGATTTTTTGGAAGAAGTTGTTCCTTCCCGTTGATCAAGTCGTTATTTGAATAAATCACCATGTTGATTAATTGTTATTAATATGACGAAGAATTAAAGTGTTATATGTGGAAAGAGTTGACATTATTTATTCCTAAACTTAATAAATTGCCTATGATAATCATGCTTAGTGTCACACTTGAATATTCTAAATTGAGCCTTTATCAAGTGTCTAGTTCGACCTCTCGTCACTACTTCTCTGAGGTTAGGCGGGATACATACTGGGTACACGTTATTTTCGTACTCATACTACAGTTGTTGTGCATTTTGTTGCACATGTACATTCATAGCAGTGGCTGATTTGGAGACTTAGACGGGCTGCATCATCCGGAGGCGTTCCGCAGCTGACAGAGTTTCCCCTCCTATGTAATTGCATTTATTTTAAAGTCTTGTAACAATTTGATCCTCAAACAAGCGTTGTATAATTGTATAAGTTCTTAGTAGTTGCTCATGTACTTGTGTCACCGGGTTCTGGGGACGTGTTGAGATTTATGTTATCGAATTAAACTGATTTCCTGTCATATTTAATTTACGAAAATTCATTTATTTGATTATGAAATGCAATAAAAAGGCCACGATTTTGAAAGTGTTAAACAGGAAAGTATTTCAACTAAATAAGGGGTTGGCTTGCCTGACAGGGGTGTCCGGCACCATGGCGACCCATAGATTTTGGGTCGTGACATAGAATATCATGTTTAGGTCCAACATCATTCTGTATCTTTTGTGCATTAGATATCATGCCTTTAGGATTGCGATCGTATCCATTTAGGCATCCCTAGCTTGATTACTGATAAAAGAATAGAATCGCACAATTTAGTAACTATTTTCTGAAATCTGAACACCTAGAACAATATGCTTAGTAATATGATTCGAACAATTTTCTGTAATAACTGGCATGCCTAGGCAAGCCTTAGGTGTTAAATCTACTAAAACTGGAAATATACTTCCTTATATATGCTGCTCAACTATCAACAAGTTAAATCAATAAGCAAAAACTGATAAAATTCCTTCTCTGAATTAAGCAACCAAACTGCCTCTTTATTGTATTCCAGTTTCTTCTGGATATCATGCTCTAGGATTCTGAAATTAATAAGGCCCTTACCTGTGTTTGAGTCATGCTAATTATATGCATAATCTGTGGAAGAATATTTGGGCCTCATATCTGCTTTATGTGCTTTCCATTTATATGCAGTCCTAAATGTTTTGTTTTTCGCTTTAGACTCTTTACCTTTAAACCTGAGGGTCAACCTAGTACCTCCCCTTTAGGATAGTAGTCCTAACCTCCTCCGGGACTGATAGGATGGTACGGGTAATGGCACGCAATAGAGTTCGTGACTAACACGCGCTTGATTACCTTCATGGGGTGGGAAAGGGTAGAATATGGATATGATGACCGATGTGCTAATACCACGTGTAGCCCCTCTACGAGGAGTGTCGTACCGGGTATTTCATTGATGTGATCCATATTATTTCAAACCTAGGATACCCCTCCTTGAATGTTATATTATAACTCTTGAATAGTTTGTATAATTGTTTTCTCAAACACTTGCTTGTTTAATATTTGAAATCCCCTCTTACTTGAGCCCATTTACTTGTTATTTGCTAGTTGTATAAATTCACGAACCATTTGTCCGGAAACCACACTTGTGGATCCAGAGGGGTGCCTAAAACCTTCCCTCTTAGGATAATTTCAAGCCCTTACCCAATCTCTGTTTAGTAACGTAGTTGTAATTGAACCCTTAGGTTCCCTAACGCACCATTAAAATTGTTAGGTGGCGACTCTACAAAAATATGCAAACCCTAAAGGAAAGAGTTGCCTCAACCAATATCATAAACCCTTTCAACCAGGCCCCGAAAGGAGCGCTTGGGGAAAAAAGGTGGGCGCGACAGCATGGCGACTCTGCTGGGGATATCCAGGCTTTTACCATTTCAAATTGTTTCGTGGATTTGTGCCTTTATCAATTTGTTTTAATACTTGAACCATCTCCTCTTCCCTTTAAATGCAATTAATTATTATTTCAGGTATTTACTTTTCCTCAAAAAATGAAACTGAAATGTCTCCTTGTTTTCTTTTGTAACTGCTTTAAATCATAACTATTGTTTTTACCGCTTTCCTTAACGTGCAAATACATGACAACTTGTTTTAATATTTATTATTGCATAAATCATGCTCAACATTCATACTCCACTCGTGCCAAACAAAATACGTTAGCAACTCTTGATGAGTGGTTGCGCTCTTCCTATATTATTACCCACTAAATTCGGAAAGGCTTATTTGCGGTAAAACTAGTCGATCAACGGTGCAGTCGACGGTTCCGTGCCTTTCCCCCTTGAGTTTTCTGCTCAAGGGTACCAGTCTAAAACCCTATAGATACCTTACTCTGTTGTATTGTTGCATGCATCATGTTCAAACCTAGTCAAGCTAGAGTGGCGTCCGCTCGATAGCTTTTAAGATAGCCTTATCCAAAATTCCACCGGGTTTCCCTAAACCCAAACTGATGCCCTCACGTTCTGTGCATTTATTTGGATAACTAAATGCTTCCTGCTAATTATTGATGTTAAATAGTCGAGTTCGGTGGGGGTAAGGGCCTAACTTTATTTGCTTTGCAGAAAAATAAGGCATGAAATCCCTAGATTCGGCATGGTCTCCAATATCCACCCAAGACTGTTGAGTTGGTGGGAGGACCTACATTCTAGTGACAAAGCTGTCGTCAGAAAACACCTGGGGAACCTACCGTCTCTCCTAGAGATACAGCCTAACAAAATGATAGTAGAGGCTGCTACCCTGTTCCGGGATCGTGAAAGGTCCGTGTTCCGTTTTGGGAACATCGAAATGACGCCTTTGATAGAAGAGATAGGAGGGCTGGCTAACCTAGTATGGGAACCTCCGAGGTTGCTAATGCCTGAGAACTGAACAAGCAAGGGTTTCCTTAAGATGATGGGTCTGAAGAAGAATGTGGAATTGGTATGCTTAAAGGAGTCGTACATTGCTTTTGACTATTTGTACGAAAGGTATGGCCACAACAAATCATTCCGTACCTACCATGTCGGGTTTGCTATCACCTCTCTGGGACACATCCATCGCCGAGTGTTCGTGTTTATGGTTTGATTTTTAGGTTTGATCGTGTTCCCGATGAAGAAGGAAAGGATCCATACCAGACTGGCCATGGTGGCCAAGACACTAATGGAAGGAGTAAATGGGCAAGACTTCAGCATTGTGCCCATGATCATTGCAGACATGTATCGGGCTTTGGAAAGGTGTCAACAGGGAGAAAAACATTTCAAAGGTTGCAATTTATTACTTCAACTTTGGCTCATGGAACATCTCCAAAGAGGCGAATACCGACAAGACATTCACCGTAGAATGTAGGATGACCATATCGCTTTCCATCACCCGAAGCGAATGAATTATATCCCCGACATGTTCGCTCAGCCTGAGAATGCTGAAGGATGGGTTGAGCTTTTTGGTAACTTGACTGAAGAACATGTTCAATGGATGTTTGAGTGGTTTCCGACGGATGAGTTCATCATTCGATCCCGAGACGCATCGTTTCTGATTCTGATTGGTCTAAAGGGGACATACCTTTACATCCCTCTTCGAGTTATGAGGCAAGCAGGTAGGAAGTAAGTCATACCGAGGGTCGAGAAGTATGAGCCATCTTCGAGCAGACTTTCAAAATGATGACAGTCCTCACAAGTGCCAAGCTCAGCACTTGTGGCACTGCAAGATTATACTTGAGAAAGAAACCATCGAGCCAGACAGGTATCACGCCGGTTGTACCCATTTCTATCTTGGCTGGTCAAATCAAGCCGGGGTACATCCGAGGTCCCAGGGTTATAGATGAAAGGGCTGAGGCATAAGTCAAATACAACCAACTGCGCAAAAGGATCCGTGAATGTGAGGATGATCACCACAAGATACATGAGTCCAACAATAAGTTGATGGAGGAGTGGAAGGACATGGCTATCAGCGCCAACAAGAGGCTATGGTATTTGGAACGAGGTATAGTCGAGCTGGAAGAGAAGTTCATCAAAAGGGTCGAAAATTGTCAAAAGGCTGAGGGAGATGAAGGAGGATATCTAGCCAGAACCTACCTGTTGCTGGGACTTCGCGAGCTGGGAAAACTGTACTAGGGAAGCAAGAATGTCGAGTCTAGGGAAGGTCTTTCTGGGACCAAATAGATAGGAGTGTTTTTATTTTTCTTTATCAATGTGATAAGGCCAATGGCCATTAGTGACTTTTATTTCTCTTCAATTTAATATCGTTTTGGGATTTGTCTATTTTTCTTATCAATAAAATGAGGTATTTAGCATTTTAAGTTCTCCAAATCAATTTGTCGCTAGACCTACCTTGGGCACAAAGAGGTTCCCAACTTAGGACGCGATTTACATTTCTGCATTATGTGTTTAAATACCGCAATATTCTTTTTCATAATCCTCACTGACTTGGTTACCTCTTGTTTTTATTTTTTCTTTATTATCCCCCTGCCCGAAGGTTAGTTCGTGCATTCTGGCATCATCAGCCTATCGCATAAGATCCAATGGCCCTCCACCTACTCCTCCTCCTAGTCCTCCTATGGTCAAAGACAAAGGCCGAAGTAAGATGGAAGAGTCCAGTGGCACCAGAAAGGAGAATATGATTGAACGGGTAGAGGCCACTGATGGCCGAGGTATTCAGGTCCTGCATAAGAACATGTCATCACTTGAACAGAAATTGATGAAGTTTCAGGAAGAACTTGATCAAGTTCGAAATCTGGCCAACCTATCATTTTCCCTCAACGTCCCAGACGTCAACCTTCCAAATGCTCAAAACCCCACACCTCCACAAAATATCCCAAGACAGCAGAATCATCCCGCACCTCACCATCACGCCACTCCCCCAAAGAACCAAACTCTCCCGAGACAGTGCAATGCTTGCCACACCCCCAACACTCCACTACTCATCCCAGAACCTCAAAATCCCACAAAGGACCATTTCCACACCTATAACAATCCCATATATGTGGAAACCGTGGCCCACTCCACTCCGCCTATCTCACAGGTATCCGAGTCGATGGAAAGGACTTACTCATCAAGAACCTAGCCGAGGAGCTTAAGAAACTGACCAGCCGAGTCTAGGGTGTTGAAGGAACCAAGGGAATTGAAGGGTTGAATTATGAAGACCTTTGTATACACCCTGATGTCGAACTGCCCGAGAGGTACAAACCTCCAAAGTTCAAAATGTTTGACGGTACTGGTGATCCGAGAGTCCATATGAGGACCTATTGCAACAATTTGGTTGGCCTCGGGAAGGATAAAAGAATCCGCATGAAGCTGTTCATGAGAAGTTTGAAGGGAGACGCACGGCCTTGGTACATCAGCCAAGACCCCAAGAAATTGTCGAACTGGGTAAGCATGGCGTCTGGTTTTATGGACATCTTTAGATTCAACACAGAAAACGTACAAGATGTTATCTACATTCAAATTTGAAGAAGAAACCCACAGAAATCTTTCGCGAGTATGCTACTTGCTGGAGGTCCGAGGCTGCTAAAGTCAGACCTGCTTTAGAGGAAGAGCAAATGAACAAGTTCTTTTTCCTAGCTTAGGACCCGCAGTACTATGAACGGTTGATGATGGTTGAAAATCAAAAGTTCTTCGACATTATCAAACTAGGTGAGCGGATTGAAGAAGGTATTAAGAGCGGTATGGTCACAAACTTTGAGGCCTTGCAAGCTACAAACAAGGCTTTACAGTCCGGTGGTGCGTCTAAGAAAAGAGACGTGGGAGCTGTAATGGTTGCACAAGCCAAATCCCCAATCAAATACCAAACTTATCCAACACCTCCACTCACATACCAGCCAACCCCAAATTACCAAGCACCTCCACCCTCTTATCAAGCACCCTCACCTTCTTACCCAGCTCCACCACCTTCTTACCAAACTCTACCGCCCACCTACCAATCTCCACCACCCACATATCAACCTACTTCACCCTGATACTCATAACCTGCTCCTGTTTATCACACTTATAATTCCGAACCATCCCATTACAAATCACCCCCGTCCGACAAAAGTTCCCTAGACCTCATCCCAATTTTGACCACAAACCTCCAAAACAGTATACTGCCATAGATGAACCCATTGACCAGCTAAATGAGAAACTCAAAGCTGCTGGTTATGTCACACCTATCCCTGCTACCACCCTTGAGAACCCCTCTCAGTGGGTTAACCCAAACAAATCCTGTGCATACCATTCCAGCATGAAGGGGCACACCATCGATGAATGCCGCTATTTAAAGGATAAGATACAGTCCCTGATTCATAACAAGATTATTGTGGCAAAAGATACTACTTGGAACGTCCGCAAAAATCCTTTGCCAAACCATAAGGGTGGAGGTATACATATGATTGAAATAGAAGATGATTGGGATCCCGAGGGATCGATCCGGTTGATCGCAGAAGGCGATGGCCCAAAGAAACCTGTAGTCACTCTCAACCCTATCATAGTCCAGATTCAACCATCTGAGGACGCTGAGGTGAATATGTATATATCACTTGATTTTGAGGCGACGCCACTTGCAAAGACACCAGTGCCAATTGAGGTTAATTTTATGTCTCCGGCAAATGTACCCGCACCATTCGAGGTTGTAGTCTTGCCACCCAAAGCACATATTCCATTTGAAGTTAGGATAGCCGCACCAATCCCAGTGGAAATGTCAACCCCTCCACCCTTCTATTCAAATGCTAGCCCTTGGGACTATACAGTCGAGACGAGAAGAAAAGGCAATGTCAGATCTGAGGAAGCTGTCGCAGCACAGGGTATGACGAGAACTGGCAGGGTCTACACCCCTGAGCATTTGGCCGAATCAAGCAAGCAGGCTGCCAACCGGCCTCCCCTTATCGAAACAAGTCCCTATGAACTTTGGAGAAAGGTACAAGTTAAGGAGTATTCATTCATCGACCAGCTGAACAAGACACCAGCACAGATATCCATCCTCTCTTTGCTACAGAATTCTGAAACACACAGAAGTGCTTTGTTGAAAGTGTTGAGTGAAGCATATGTGCCAAACAACATTACTAGTGGGGAAATGGCCAACATGGTAGGCCAGGTACTGGAAAGCCACAAAATCACTTTACATGAGGACGAGCTGCCACCTGAGGGGTTGGGTCATAACAAAGCACTACACATCACCGTACAATGCGAAGATTATTTCATCACCAGAATCCTGATCGATGGAGGATCCAGTCTTAACATATGTCCGCTGATAAAGCTCAAGAAATTGGGTAAAGGGTTGCATGAGATAAAGGATGGAGAAATCAATGTGAAAGCCTTCGATGGGTCTCAAAGGTCCACTATTGGTGAGATTAGTCTGTGCCTGCAAATGGGACCAACTTGGTTCGAGGTGGATTTCCAGGTGATAGATGTGCCAGCATCCTACAATCTACTATTGGGACGCCCTTGGATCCATGTTGCTAGGGTCGTAGCATCAACCCTACATCAAGCGGTGAAGTTCGAGTGGAACCACCAAGAGGTGATTATTCATGGTGACGGTAGCAACCCCATTTATAGCTGCCAGAATATTCTGGTGATTGATGAAAAAAGGAAGATAGGTGGGGGAACTTACCACCACATTGAACGGGTCAATGCTATCAACAAGGACAAGTGGTGGGATAGCAAGATCGCAAGCATGATGAATTGGCGAGGGTATGAGCCTGGAAAGGGGCTCGACAAGAACCTCTAAGGGATTACCAAACCTATAAAGCTCAAGAAACATGGTACTACTTTCGGTCTAGGGTATGAGTACACTTGGCAAGAATTCAAGGACTGGTCGCCACCTTGGCGCGGTCCCTATTACCCTTTGGAGCAGCCGATACCTCACCTGGAGCTGACTTTCACACAGGCAGACATTATTTACGGATCAGACAAAGAAGAAGCACTTGCAGCGATGAGGAGTTTGTTCCTAGAGGACGAGGATATGGATTGTTGTGTTATCCTCGAGGAGGAGGGGGAGGAAGGCCCTTCCATACAGACTGTAAGCAAGGGGACATATCTCAAGAACTGGTCTATCAGGACCACCAAAGCCCGACGAGCCTCGGGGTAGCAAGGCTAAAACAAGCATTACTTACTGTTTTATTTACTAAATGATTTTCCCTTTTCTGCATTTTCAATTCATGCAATAGGATCTTCAATGTTCAAAATGGTTATTCAATTTATCAAAGCATCTTCAAATTTCTCTTACGAATCCGATATTTATTGCTACTATTTTCTCTCATTAATTTATCTATACAACATTACTATTACTTGTCTTGATGAACCAATGATTCTGACGTGCAATGAGACAATGCAACAAGCGGACGGTGATCCAGATGAAGATGATATACCCGACGAGATTGTCAAAGAAGCCGAAAATTTTGAGAATAGACTAAAGTCCAACCTGGACGAGCTGAGGTTATCAACCTGGGAGATTCGGAAAACGTCAAGGAGACTCGGATCAGCATTCATTTGTCACCATCAGAAAAGAAAGAATACACAGAGTTTTTGAAAGAGTATGAGGACATATTCGCCTGGTCGTATGATGACATGACTGGTCTAAGTACGTCTATTGTGGCTCACAAATTGCCAACCAATCCAACGTGTCCATCGGTGAAACAATAGATCAGAAAGTTCAAACCCAACATGAGTTTGAAAATCGAAGAAGAAGTTACCAAGAAAATCAACGCCAAAGTTCTCCGGGTAGTTGAATACCTGACATGGTTAGCCAACATTGTACATGTGCCGAAGATAGACGGGAAGGTCAGGGTCTCTGTCGACTACCGGGATCTCAATCGAGCCAGTCCAAAAGACGACTTCCCTTAGCCAAATATACACATTCTGATTGACAACTGCGCCAAGCACGAAATGCAGTCCTTCGTGGATTGATTCGCTGGTTATCATCAGATTTGAATGGATGAGGAAGATGCTGAGAAAAACGGCGTTCATTACGCCATAGGGAGTGTACTGTTACAAGATGATGCCATTCGGCCTAAAGAATGCAGGAGCCACCTACATGAGGGCCACGACCACCATATTCCATGACATGATTCACAAGGAGATCGAGGTGTATGTGGATGATGTCATTATCAAATCAAATAAAGTTGCTGACCACATGAAGGATTTGAGGAAGTTCTTCAACAGGTTGCGAAAATACAATCTGAAGTTGAACCCCACGAAGTGTGCATTCGGGGTTCCTGCTGGGAAGTTGCTGGGGTTTATTGTAAGCCGCCAGGGAATAGAATTGGATCCGTCAAAAGTCAAACCAATGCAAGAGCTACCACCGACAAGGAACAAGAAAGATGTGATGAGTTTCTTGGGGTGGCTTAATTACATCAGTCGATTCATAGCCCAGTCTACAGTCATCTGTGAGCCAATTTTCAAGATGCTGAAGAAGGACGCCGCAACCAAGTGGGCCGAGGATTACCAAAAGGCTTTCGACAGAATCAAGGAATACTTGTCAACACTGCCAGCCTTGGTACCGCCTGATCCAGGTAGACCTCTGTTACTCTACCTTGCCATATTAGATGGAGCTTTCGGCTGCGTTTTGGGGAAACATGATGAAACATGCAAGAAGGAACAAGCTATTTATTACCTCAGCAAGAAGGTCACTCCATATGAAGCTGTGTATTCTCTATTGGAACGCATCTGTTGCGCTCTGAATTGGGTCGCTCAAAAGCTGAGGCACTGCTTCTGTGCCTACATAACATATCTCATATCAAGGATGGATCCATTAAAGTACATATTTCAGAAGCCCATGCCTACTGGCAAGCTGGACAAGTGGAAAATCCTATTGAGTGAGTTTGATATTACCTATGTGACTCAAAAAGCAGTTAAGGGACAAGCTCTGGCATACCATCTTGCTGAGAACCCCGTGGACGGAGAATACGAACCTTTGAAAACGTATTTTCCTGATGAAGAGGTGTCATTCATAGAAGAAGATATTGTAGAATCCTATGACGGTTGGTGGATGTTCTTTGATGGAGCAGCAAACTTAAAGGGAGTTGGCATTGGAGCAGTCCTAATATCAGAAACTGGTCAAGACTATTCGGTATCCGCCAAACTCAGATTTCCCTACACCAACAATATGGCAGAATATGAAGCCTGCATCTTAGGGCTCAATATGGCCATTGACATGAATGTTCAGGAGCTGTTACTGATTGGTGACTGAGACTTATTAGTACATCAGGTATAGGAGAATGGGAAACAAAGAATTCCAATATACTACCATATCTGCATCACGTACAGGAGTTAAGAAAATGGTTCACAAATATAGAGTTGCGGCACGTCCCCAGAATCCAGAATGAGTTCGCCGACACGTTGGCTACTTTGTCCTCAATGATCCAGCATCCGGACAAGAATTTCATTGACCCTATTCCCATAAAAATCCATGATCACTCGGCTTACTGTGCCCATGTTGAAGAAGAGGAAGACGGAAATCCTTGGTTTCATGACATCAAGGAGTATTTGGAAAAAAGAGATTACCCATAGCTTGCGAATTACACTCAGAAATGCACACTTCGGAGATTGTCCAACAATTTCTTTCATAGCGGAGGAATCCTGTATAGGAGGACTCCCGATTTGGGTTTATTAAGGTGCGTCGATGCAAAGGAAGCATCAAAATTACTGGAGGAAATTCATGCTGGGACCTGCGGTCCGTATATGAACGGTTTTGTTTTGGCAAAAAGATACTTTGAGCTGGTTACTTTTGGATGACTATGGAAACAGACTACTTCCAGTATGTCCAAAAATGCCACCGCTATCAGATACATGGGGACATGATAAAGGTACCTCCAAATGAACTCAATGCAACAAGTTCACCATGGCCGTTCGCCGCCTGGGGCATGGATGTTATTGGACCGATCAAGCCGTCCGCCTCCAACGGACACTGGTTCATTCTGGTCGCCATTGATTACTTTACTAAATGGGTCAAAGCAGCCTCCTACAAAGCATTTACTAAGAAAGTTGTAGCCGATTTTGTCCGCGACCGCATTGTTTGTCGGTTCGGAGTTCTAGAGTCAATCATCACCGACAATGGTTCCAATATCAACAGTGACTTAATGAAAACCATGTGTAAAACTTTCAAGATCAAACACAAGAATTACACAACTTACAGACCTCAGATGAATGGAGCCATAGAGGTCGCTAACAAAAATATCAAGAAGATACTAAGGAAGATGATAGAAAGGCACAAGCAATGGCATGAGAATTTATCATTTGCTCTGCTGGGATATCGCACCACGGTCCGCACATCAACAGGGGAAACTCCATATATGATGGTTTACGGTACAGAGGCTGTCATTCCTGCTGAAGTCAAAATTTCATCTCTGAGAATTATACAAGAAGCTGAGATCAGCGACACAGAATGGGTAAGGAGACGTTATGAGCAACTAGATCTCATAGATGGGAAGAGAAAGAATGCGATCTGTCATGGTCAACTATATCAGAACAGAATGACCAGAGCCTTCAACAAGAAAGTCAAGCCGAGACGGTTCAAACCAGGGTAGCTGGTGTTAAAGAAAATCTTTCTACATCAAGACGAAACGAAGGGGAAGTTCTCTACCAACTGGAAAGGCCCGTACATGGTTCACAGAGTGCTGACAGGAGGAGAACTTATACTTGCAAAAATGGACGAAGAAGTTTGGCCAAAACCAATCAATTCAGATGCGGTCAAGCGCTACTATGTGTAATCTTCATGCTTTCTCAATGATGTAATTTGAATTACGCCAGACCTGATTCCCGTTTAAGAGGGGATACATTGTCAGCCCTATGGGTTTGGTCAGAATTCAATAAAAATCTATTTTCCCCCGCAATTGGAAACTGGGGCAGAATTTTGAGGACCACCCTCAAAATTCTGAAGCAAGTTCAACCAATCGCCGCACGAACAGCAGCCAGAGAAATCCATCCAGCAAACTGGGGCAGAATTTTGTGGAGGACCCTCAAAATTTCGCAGCATGAGAGGTTGCAATTTCTCTAATCGTGCCACGTCGTCGGTTCATCTAAAACTATTCATATTATACTTTTACAAAATCATGCATATTTATTTTCTGAAACAACTTGTTTAGCAAACGTTACCCCAATGATACAGACAACATTATCATGATCAAGCAAACGAGCCAAGCAGAGCCAGCAGGAATACGAACTAACCTTCCTTCTTTAGAAAACTCATGACTTTTCTTTGGATGCAGGCACAAGAATTGCAAAAGACCCAAAACATATTATCCGCTCAAGGGACAAACATCGTTCCTCTAACGCGTGGCACATGCCAACATTTATTATTAGCACAAACAATGCTCTACCGCAATTTAGCACCAGCTAAGAATTTCTGTTGTCATTCCTTTAAATCTTGCATAAGGCTACCTCTCAGCTTTCCGAGGTTAAACGCTACCTCCATATGCATTCGCATATTGCATAAGGCTACCTTTCTGCTTTCCGAGACTAAACGATGTCTCCATCTACATTCGCATATTGTATAAGGTTACCTTTCTGCCTTCCGAGACTAAACACTGTCTCCATCTGCATTTGCATATTGCATAAGGCTACCTTTCTGCCTTTCGAGACTAAACGTTGTCTCCATCTGCATTCGCATCTTGCATAAGGCTACCTTTCTGCTTTTCGAGGTTAAACGCTACCTCCATCTGCATTCGTATCTTGCACAAGGCTACCTTTCTGCCTTCCGAGGTTAAACGCAACCTCCATCTACATTCGCATATTGCATAAGACTACATTTCTGCCTTCCGAGGCTAAACACTACCTCCCATTTACTTCTCAAAAGCAACCAATGCCTCTAGCACTATTTACTGCACTTTCCTTTTGGGCTAAGCCCTGCCCCTTTAAATTTGCAGGACTAAGCTCTATCTTGTCAGCATCATACTATTGCATCTTCATGGGCTGAAATATCACCAACTTATCCAAAGGCGTCATCATTCGGAGGTACCATCTTCATGGCCCGAGAACACCATGTCATGGCCTGATGATCTCTTTTATCAGTTTGTATATCATTATTCAAAGGCATCATGGTTCGGAGGCACCATCTTCATGGCCTGAGAACATCATTTCATGGCCTGTGAATACTGCAACAAGCAATTCATGGCCCAGGACATCATGGTCTAAATACGTCATCCTTAACCGTCCAAAGACGGCATTCATGGTCCGACGGGAATTTGCATCATGTTTAAATTACGCACAATATATGCTTGTACTATTCATTTGCAGGTAATCCGACAAGCAACATCCCTCCTGGCAGGAGTGGTCCCGCTCCAGCTCTCCTAACTATCCCATAAGTCGCTTGATCATCCAACCCTACACTTTGCGTCCGTTCTTGTAAAACTTCATCGGTACACTTCGCCGGTGGCTCCTGAACTACATACGGCCTGATTCCTGTAAAATTATGGTTATGTAGGCAGCTCAGAAACTAGGGTGCGGCCTAAATCCATCAAACTATTTCCACTCAGTCAAAATTGGCCATCATATCTTTACCCGACAACTCTTTCATCCTTTCCGGGTAAAGAGGGGTAGCTCTTGATACCCAATTTTTTCTCAAAATCATTTTTTAGGCTTACATATTACTGTCAAAATCACTTTTAATATGAGTGGTATTTTTCATAATTTTTCATAGTTTTATCAATTCATTTTCCTATTTATTTAGTATTTTTGTATTCAATAATTATTCATAAATTATATTATAAATAATTTCAAAATGTTTCCCAGCTCAACATATCATTTTTAATCCTATTAGGATTTATTATTTCACAAACTAGCCAATTTGGCACTATTTAGCTATAATTACGCAGATTTTTCAACTATGGCCTAGTTGTGCAGTTATGCTATTTTAATTCTATAATTAGTCATTTTTTATCTTTTTTATTAGATAATTACCTCAAATTTCATTTACTTAGCATTAATTTCATTTTATATCATTATTAGCTATTTTATTAATTATTTACTTTATATTTATGGGTATTTAAAATCTAGCCACTTTTAGTTTCAACCCAATACCCAACCTTCTAAACCAATTATCCTACCCAGCCCAAACCACTATCCTACCCGACCCAACCCCAAACTAATCTGGGCCGTTGATCTAATAAACCCACCTAACCCACTGACCCCCTCTCATTCTCACTGTCTTTCATCTCTTTACTCTCTCTCTCTCTCTAGTCTCTTCTAGAGACTTCCTGTCTCTTCAGGTTCCGATGAATCTCTTCATCTTCTCCGGCCATCCTTTCGCCGGAGACATTGAAACCTTCACCACCCTCCTGCCTCATGTGGTTCACTCACGCCGATGTTTGCAATCTCTAAGGTCTTCAAGAGACCTGAGTTGAATCCTTCTACCTCCTGGACCTGTGCTCATCACTCTCCGTCCATCTCCGGCTACCTCCGGATATTCAAGCAAGGTCTATGACCTTTGGGGGTTAAACCAGCGATGTTTGAGGTTCTTCTTATCTATCTGGTTTCTCTTTGAAACCCTAAATGCTTAAAGCTCATCCGATTCTTTAGATCTATGATAGATTGGGTGTATTCTGAGTTATTACGCTATATTTCTTAAAAGTTTTTCTGATTTTCTTGGAACGACTCTTCATCTTCAAAACCAGGGTTCTTAAACCCCTTTTCAAAACAGTTTTCCCTCTGATTTCTAGTATTACCTTATGATTTTACTATGTTCAAGCGTTTATTTGAGCCTTTTCCCTTTTGTCTGATTTATTTCTCCTAAAGCCCTAAGTTTCTTGGTTTTCCATCTATGATTTTGAGTATTTGTTTGATTAGTTTACATATGTAATTTTATGCTATGTTTTCCTGCTAGGGTTTATGATTTCAATTGTTCCTACTTGTTACGTGTTTATTCATAGAGACTTGTGCTAGGTTCTGACTTCTCTATGATTTTACTCTCTTTGTTCTTCAATATTTCTAATCCTTCACTTATTCTGCCCATATTAGGTTTATCCAATTTTAAATCGTGTTCTCCATGAGCCCAAATTTTATATGATTTTTAACCTACTCGACCTCTTGGAATTCTGATTTGTGGCTATCATTCATAGAGTCGTCCTAAATAAGTGCTACTTTCTATTTGTGAGTCTCTGAAACCTTGGGACTGATTCTTCGTTGATCCAGCATAATATTCTCTATTGATTTATCATTAGGGAAAAATCCTCTGACCTTATTCTATGGACAATTACACTGTTAATTGATTTTGAGTATTTCCCTTAACCAAGGTATGCTGATTCCCTGCATGCATCATGTCTGTTTGTTTGTTTGGATATTTTTCCTTGGTTAATACTGATTTCCTGTATTTGAATTATCTCGTGCCTTATTTTGTGGTTAATTAGGCTGTCAACTGATTCTTAAATATTCCTTAATTAGAGTATGTTGAACCTAGACTCTATTATATGTTTTATATTTGTGTTATGTTAAATTATTTCCTTATATGTTAATTCAGCCTCGTATGGTTTCATTCCTCATTTAGCATTTCTTATTACCATTGGAATCTTAAACTCCTTAATTAAAGGAAGTCACCGCAACTGACCTGATTCTAATTGGTATATTTCTGTAATTACTATTGAATTATTATTTTTTACCTTATTCCTTCTGCCTGTTTTAAAATTATAAGTACCCTACTCTCTCATTAAAAAAGACACGAACACTGGGGTTCAGAAACTATCTCTTACACTAAAAGAATCTCTGCCCTCTCCCTCTTGTGTTATTTGCTAGTGTCTAATTGTTAGCCGGTTGTAAGCCAAGGCTAACCACTGTGCTCTCTCTCTCTTGTTCTTTTCATTATGCTTGCTCTCCTGTTCACTGGCATGTCCTAGTTTAAATTCAAAGCTCCAACAACAATATGATTCTCTATTTGTTTCAGTTCTTACTGTTTCTGGTTTTCTTCTATTTGTTGTTATTTTGCGGAACCTGTAAACTAAAATACATCATTAGCATGCTCTTATGTCTTCCCTTTCCTTTGGACTAGTATACCCCCCTTTATGTGTGTTTCTTGAGCATGAATTACCATATGTTTCTTACTTGTTGTATATTTACCCCAAATCCCTATCACCCCTCTGTGTGGTTCTTCATGTGTGGTTTATGACTATGCCAATATCGGCAGTTTCTGAGCATGTTTAAACCAGTCCTTTATCTTTGTTGGGTTATTTTGTTTCCAGTTAAATGTTCTATGTGTCCCCACCCCCAGTGTCCTTGATTGTCGTGGTTGAACATGCCTTGGTTCTGTGCGCTTTGGCTATGTATGAACTCATTTTTTGATGTTGTGTTTAGACTGTTGCTTATTACTGTATTCTCTTTTCAAAAATATGTTTACAAAATAGACTCTCTTGTTTATGAAATGTTTCAACTAAATCTCTTTCAAAACCTTTTCAAACTCATCCCTTGCACTTCACTTTATTCCTAGATTCTTAAGTTCCACCCCCTCAGTGTGAGCACTGCTTTGGGAACCTCTTGAGTTCCCTGTGAACTCTGACACACTGAGGCTGGTATTTCCACACTTCACATGTTTAACTCCTGGTTACTAAGTCTGGGTGTGAGCATTTCCCAGGATCCCTTGAGGTCCTTAGGGAACTTTGACACACCTGGACTATGAAAGGCTATGAAACACCAAAGGCAGTAAGGTTTGGAGGATTTGGGCCTATTGAAGACTCCCTATAGAATAACTTCTTATTTTCTCTTTTATTCTGTAATTAATAACTCATGGCTTGTAATCATTTGAAAACATCTTATGGGGTTGGATAGTGAAACGAGAGGGGTATGACCATGCATGCTTAGTTATTATAAAGGGTAGAAACCATGTTTAGGCTTTTAATTCCTTATCTGCGCAATAGAGATCATGTGTAGGTTCATATCCATGCATTAGAAATACTGTTCCTTAGGATCCATGTATACTGTTTCAGCATGTTCACCCTCATATTACTTAGAAAATCCTGTGTTAAAATATCTTAATTGGTACTTTGCATTACTTTATACGTTGCCATGTACACCTAGGTATCATGTATTAAGGCTTAACAAACTAATAAACAAATGATTTCTCGAAAGTGCACGGTAATACGCACACTTAGATGTTCTGCCTTAGGATAAATGCAACGTTAATAAAAAGGTCCTACTACATATTTTTGAAGGCATGTTCTGACACTGAAATATTCATGCATCTAGAATATCATGTTAAGGTCCTGCATCATTCTGTATCTTTTGTGCATTAGATATCATGCCTTTAGTATTGCATTCATATCCGTTTAGGCATCCCTTGCTTGATTACTGATAAAAAAATAGACTCGCACAGTTTAGTAAGTATTTTCTGAATTCTGAACACCTAGAACAATAAGCTTAGTAATATGATTCAAACAATTTTTTGTAATAGGTGGCACGCCTAGGCAAGCCTTAGGTGTTAAATCTACTAAAACTGGAAATATACTTCCTTATATATGTTGCTCAACTATCAACATGTTAAAATCAGTAAGCAAAAACTGATAAAATTCCTTCTCTGAATTAAGCAACCAAATTACCTCTCTATTGTATTCTAGTTTATCCTAGATATCATGCTTTAGGAGTCTTAAATTAATAAGGCCCTTACATGTGTTTGTGTCGTGCTAATTATATGCATAGTCTGTGGAGGAATATTTGGGCCTCATATCTGATTTATGTGCTTTCCATTTATTTGCAGTCCTAAATGTTTTGTTTGTCGCTTTAGACTCTTTAACTTTAAACCTGAGGGCCAGCCTAGTACCTCCCCTTTAGGATAGTAGTCCTAATTTCCTCTGGGACTGATAGGATGGGACGGGTAATGGCACACAATAGAGTTCGTGACTAACACGCGCTTGATTACCTTCACGGGGTAGGAAAGGGTAGAATATGGATATTATGACCGATGCGCTAATACCACGTGTAGCCCCTCTTCGAGGAGTGTCATACCAGGTATTGCATTGATGTGATCCATATTATTTCAAACCTAGGATACCCCTCCTTGAATGTTATATTGTAACTCTTGAATAATTTGTATAACTGTTTTCTCTAACACTTGCTTGTTTAATATTTGAAATCCCCTCTTACTTGAGCCACTTTACTTGTTATTTGCTAGTTGTATAAATTACTGAAACCATTTGGCCTGGAACCACACTTGTGGATCCTGAGGGGTGCCTAATACCTTCCCCTTAGGATAATTTCAAGCCCTTACCCAATCTCATGTTAGTAACGTAGTTGTAATTGAACCCCTTAGGTGCCCTAACACACCGTTAAAACCGTTAGGTAGTGACTCTCCAAAAATATGAAAACCCCTTTCCTAAAAGGAAAGAGTTGCCTCAACCATTTTCATCAACCCTTTCAACCAGGCCCTGAAAGGAGCGCTTTGGGGAAAAAAGAGGGGCGCGACAGGGGTTACATTGTAGAAGGAAACTGTAATTCTTCCATATCTAGCTAGTCCTTTTTATTTGTAGGAAAAAGGTTTAAGGATCCTTCCTTCTCATTCAGTAGCATCCACAATGTAGCCGTAAAGGGGTATGAGATTAGTATTTAGGGGGAGAACTTTACGGGACAGGTGTAGTGGCTCACTGTCACACCCCCTTTTTCCCCGAGCACTCCTTTCGGGGCCAGTTAAAAGGGTTTATGACATTGGTTGGGACAACTCATTCCTTTTGGGAAAGGGGTTTGCATTTTTGAAGAGTCGCCAACTAATGATTTTAAGGTGCGTTAGGGCACCTATTGGGGTTCATTTACAACTACGTTTGATAACCAGAGACAGGGTAAGGACTTAAAATTATTCTAAGGGGAAGGTGTTAGGCACCCCTCAGGATCCACAATTGTGGTTCCTGGCCAAATAGCATTTGTGAATTTGTACAATTAGCAAGAAACAAATATTGTCCAAATAGTAGGGGATTTTAGTCTAAGTACACATATGTTTGAGAACAGTTAATAGAGAGATAGATCTTGAAAAGGATTATAGTCTAAACATGTATATAGAGTAAGAGTAATCTAGGTTTGTTTGTAATATGGATCCCATCAGTGCAATACCTGGTATGACACTCCTCGAAGAGGGGCTACACGTGGTATTAACGCACTGGTCATCATATCCATATATACCCTTTCCTACCCAGTGAAGGTATGTCAAGCGAGTGTTGGTCACGACCTCTATTGCATGTTGTTACCCATGCCTTCCTATTAGTCCCGGAGTAATTTAGGACTTCTATCCTATGAGGGAGGTTCTAGGCAGAACCTCGGGTTTTAAAGGTAAAATACTAAGGCGACATATAGAAAAACAGATAGGATTGCAGAAGGGAATAACATATAAACAGGAAAGGCTCAAGTACCTCCACAGATAATGCACAGAATCAGCATGACTCAAACATAATTAAGGTCTGGGTTTAAATTCAGATCCTAGAGCATGATATCTAAGTGATAACAACGGAGAGACATATTTATTGCAAAACTCAGAGAGGAAGTCCTAATCAGTTTTGCCTACTGATTTTAAGCATGTTGATAGTTAGACAGTTAGCACAAGAGGATAATTCCAGTTTTTATTTTAAGGTTGATTACCTAAGGCTTGCTTAGGCGAAGGATCATATGCAACAGTTATCAGGAATGTTAAAAGTTTTAGGTTGTTACACCTAATAGCATGCAGTTCTAAGTGTTGCAGAATATACAGGAGTTATTACCAGTTATTAGAGCGGGGTGGACTATTTCACATTCTTTTATGAATCAGTAATTAGACTAAATGTAGTTAGGCGAGTATGATCCTAGAACATGGTATCTAATGCAAAAAATGATGCACATGCAGAATCACAAAGGCAGGGTTTATAAATTTACACAAAATCATATCATTATGCACAGATTCAGAATAGGCAGAAGTGACAGTTTGTTTTTAATGTTGTTCATCCTAGAACGGGATTTCTAAGTGCGTAGCATGGTTGTAGCATGATGAGACATGATTGCATGAATAGCAACTTATGTTAACATATTTATCCTAGAACAGGATTTCTAAAGGCTTTCAGGACATGTAAGGTTTACATAGGGCAGAATCACATGGTGACAACTTATTTTAGCGTTATTATTTACCCTAGAGACAGGATTTCTAAGAGATAACAGTAATGATGAGATGCTTAAACAGTATATATGAACCTAAGGAACATGGTATTTAATGCATGGCATGCTTTGTGTGTATTACCCCTAAACAAGAATTCTATTGCGTAGAGAAGAAAGTAAACCTAGGAGCATGGTTTCTACCCTTGGCTATACTACAACATACATATTACCCTCCCTTTTTCACTATCCAACCCCAGAGTTATTTACAAATATTTATTACAGACCGTTGAGTACGAATTACATAACTGAAATAAGAAAAATAAAAAGTTATCTATAGGGAGCCTGCAGTATAGGCCAAGATCTCCATGTCATTAATGCCAAATGATGTTTCACAGCCTTTCTCATAATTTGGGTGTGTCAAAGTACCCTAAGGACCTCAAGGGATCCCGGGCAGTGTTCACACCCAGATTTCACAGCCATAGCAGAGTAGGTACAGTGTGGAAGGGTCAGGCTTAGTGTGTCAGAGTTCAGAGGGAGCTCAAAGGTCCCAAAGTAGTGCTCACACCAAGGGGGCAGAACTTATGGGTCTAGGAGTAGGGTGAGTGCTTGACATAGTTTTGAAAAGGTTGAGTAAGAAAAATAGTTTTGAAAAGAGACTTGATTGAAATGATTTTATAACAGAAAAGTTTAATCAATGTGAAAATTTGAAAGAGCAGAGTAATCAGAACAACACCAATATCAGGATCAAAACAAGTTCAGCATCACACAAAGAACAAAGAACCAAGAAAAGTCCAACAACCACAAACATGGGTAATGGGATTTGAGGGACAAGTATAGAGCATGTTGAATCTAAAGGAGGGGAGTGCATACCATGCTGATAAAGCAATAAGGTAGACATATCAATTGCAAGTTGAACAACAAAACCATAAGAAAAAACAGACTAGAAACATGATGAATTGCAGTAATAAAAGAAACATGTTGTCTTTGAGACTTGAATTGAAATCAGGACATACCAGTATAGAAGACAGTAAACACAGAAAGAAGAACCCAAATAGTATAGTAATCAGCCTTGGCTTATAGCCGGCAGACTTAGAATAGTAGCAACTAACATAAGAAAATCGCAGAAGAGAGTTTTGATTGTGAGAGATAGTTTTTGAAAAATGTGTTCGTGTGTTAATGAGAGAAGACTGTGCATATATATAGTTTGAAAACTGGGTGAAAATAAGGTAAAAATCAGAATCAAGCAATAACTAGGGAACTCAGAGCCAATCAGAGTGAAATCAGCACAAGTACTCCCATAATTAAGGGACTTATTCAAACGGTAAGTAATAAATAAGGAAAGATACCATATATAACTTAAGAAAATAATTCAAATAGTGCAAGTATAGAACAGGTAATTAGGATAGGTTCGTCAAATTCTAATTAAGGAAAATAGGAATGAATTAACAGCATAATCGACTACAGAATAAGGTAGGAAAGTATTCTATAAGTCAGAAAATCAGTAGGGAATATCACAGGAAAATCAGTGAAGTATGTCAATCACAGGGAATCAAGGGATTCAAATAAGAATAACATTAGCTAAAGGAAATTAACACGAATTACACGGAATAAACACCTAATAGGCAGGAATCAGAATCCCTAATAATCAGAATAGGGTAAAATCTCACGAAATTAGGGATTCATATAGAGCATGGCCTAATTAACAGAATAAATGTAGTACATGCAGGAGAAGTGAAGGTTCAGCAACATTAATGAACAAAATAACATAATAGGCTGGAATAATTGCGGCCAGAAACCCTAACAAGCAAAAATAGGGTAAACAAATGTAGAATCACGGGGTACTCATGAGAAACATTACACATAACAAACATATCATCAAACAAAACCAAGAATCCTTAGAAAAATTAGGGTTTTCTAAAAGAATAACTCAGATATAGGAGAAAGTTTAAACAAACATTTAAACACAGTGAGAATCATAGATTAATACCAAAATCAGAAAGAAAAAGCATTTTGAAAAAGGGGTGAGAAACCCTATTTTAGAAGATGAAGAGTCATTTTAGGGAAAACTCGGAGCTTTTAAACAAAAATATCAAAATAACTCAGAATACCCCCAAATCTATCATGGATCTAAGAAATCGAGAGCCAATAGCTAGGGTTTCAGTGAGATAACCCAAAAAGAGAGAAAATCGGCTCAGAAACCATAGGTTTTAGCCGGAGATGGGAAGATCTTACTCGGATAGGCCAAGGGTGGCCTGAGAAGGCATGAACAACCATAGGTGGGAGTTGAACTGCTCCAAGTTCACTTGAGGACCTTAGGACAGTGTTAAACCGGCGTGGGAGGAGAGCCATAGGCTAAGAGAGGTGATGACCCCATGATTTCCAGCAAAGGGAGGTAGCCGGATAAGGGAGACAGAGCTCAATGGAGGGGGAAGGTGGGAAGGTTCTAGAGAGAGGGAGATAGAGAGACGAGTGAGAGAAAAATGAAGCGGGGGAAATGAACAAAGTGGGGTAGTCATTAGGGTTTAATATGGTAAGGGGTAATCTGAGGACGAGGATATGGATTGCTGTGTTATCCTCGAGGAGAAGGGGGAGGAAGGCCCTTCCATACAGACTGTAAGCAAGGGGATATATCTCAAGAGCTGGTCTATCAGGACTACAAAAGCCCGATGAGCCTCAGGGTAGCAAGGCTAAAACAAGCATTACTTACTGTTTTATTTACTAAATGATTTTCCCTTTTCTGCATTTTAAATTCCTGCAATAGGATCTTCAATGTTCAAAACAGTTATTCAATTTATCAAAGCATCTTCAAATTTCTCTTACGAATCCGATATTTATTGCTACTATTTTCTCTCATTAATTTATCTATACAATATTACTATTACTTGTCTTGATGAACCGATGATTGTGACGTGCAATGAGACAACACAACAAGCGGACAGTGATCCAGATGAAGATGATATACCCGACGAGATTGTCAAAGAAGTCAAAAATTTTGAGAAAAGACCAAAGCCCAACCTGGAACAGACTGAGGTTATCAACCTGGGAGATTCGAAAAATGTCAAGGAGACTCGGATCAGCATTCATTTGTCACCATCAGAAAAAAAAGAATACACAGAGTTTTTGAAAGAGTATGAGGACATATTTGCCTGGTCGTATGATGACATGACTGGTCTAAGTACTTCTACTGTGGCTCATAAATTGCCAACCAATCCAACGTGTCCACCGGTGAAACAAAAGCTCAGAAAGTTCAAACCCGACATGAGTTTGAAAATCAAAGAAGAAGTTACTAAGCAAATCAACGCCAAAGTTCTCCGGGTAGTTGAATACCCGACATGGTTAGCCAACATTGTACATGTGCCGAAGAAAGACGGGAAGGTCAGGGTCTGTGTCGACTACCGGGATCTCAACCGGGCCAGTCCGAAAGACGACTTCCCCTTGCCAAATATACACATTTTGATTGACAACTGCGCCAAGCACGAATTACAGTCCTTCGTGGATTGCTTCGCTGGTTATCATCAAATTTGGATGGATGAGGAATATGCTGAGAAAAACAAAATTCATTACGCCATGGGGAGTGTACTGTTACAAGATGATGCCATTCGGCCTAAAGAATGCAAGGGCCACCTACATGAGGGCCATGACCACAATATTCCACGACATGATTCACAAGGAGATCGAGGTGTATGTGGATGATGTCATTATCAAATCAAAGAAAGCTGATGACCACATGGAGGATTTGAGGAAGATCTTCAACAGGTTACGAAAATACAATCTGAAGTTGAACCCCGCAAATATTGCATTCGGAGTTCTTGCTGGGAAGTTGCTGGGGTATATTGTAAGATGCCGGGGAATAGAATTGGATCCGTCAAAAGTCAAAGACATTCAAGAGATACCACCGCCAAGGAACAAGAAAGATGTGATGAGTTTCTTGGGTAGGCTTAATTACATCATCCGATTCCTAGCCTAGTCTATAGTCATCTGTGAGCCAATTTTCAAGATGCTGAAGAAGGACGTCGCAACCAAGTGGGCCGAGGATTTCCAAAAGGATTTCAAAAGAATCAAGGAATACTTGTCAACACAGCCAGTCTTGGTACCGCCTGAGCTAGGTAGAGCTCTGTTACTCTACCTTGACGTATTAGATGGAGCTTTCGGCTGCGTTTTGGGGCAACATGTTGAAACAGGCAAGAAGGAACAAGTTATTTATATGAAGCCCGGTATTCTATATTAGAATGCACCTGCTACGCGCTGACTTGGTTCACTCAAAAGCTGAGGCACTGCTTCTGTCCCTGCACAACATATCTTATATCAAGGATGGATCCATTAAAGTACATCTTTCAGAAGCCCATGCCTATTGAAAAGCTGGCCAAGTGGAAAATCCTATTGAGTGATTTTGATATTACCTATGTGACTCAAAAAGCAGTTAAGGGACAAGCTCTGGCAGACCATCTTGCTGAGAACCCCGTGGACGGAGAATACGAACCTCTGAAAATGTATTTTCCTGATGAAGAGGTGTCATTCATAGGAGAAGATATTGTCGAATCCTATGAAGGTTGGAGGATGCTCTTTGATGGAGTAGCAAACTTCAAGGGAGTTGGCATTGGAGCAGTCCTAATATCAGAAACTGGTCAGCACTATCTGGTATCCGCCAAACTCAGATTTTCCTGCACCAACAATATGGCCGAATATGAAGCCTACATCTGGGCTCAATATGGCCATTTTCATGAATGTTCAGGAGCTGTTAGTGATTGGTGACTCAGACTTATTGGTACATCAGGTAAAAGGAGAATGGGCAACAAATAATTCCAAGATACTACCATATCTGCATTACGTACAAGATTTAAGAAAGCGGTTAACAAAGATAGAGTTCCGACACGTCCCCAGAATCCAGAATGAGTTCGCCGACACGTTGGCTACTTTGTCCTAAATGATCCAGCATCCGGACATGAATTTCATTAACCCTATTTCCGTAAAAATCCATGATCAGCCGGCTTACTGTGCCCATGTTGAAGAAGAAGCAGACGGAAATCCTTGGTTTCATGACATCAATGAGTATTTGGAAAAAGGAGATTACCTAGAGCTTGCGAATTCCACTCAGAAACGCACACTTCGGAGATTGTCCAACAATTTCTTTCATAGCGGAGGAATCATGTATAGGAGGACTCCCGATTTGGGTTTATTAAGGTGCGTCGACACAAAGGAAGCATCAAAATTACTGGAGGAAATTCATGTTGGGACCTGCGGTCCGCATATGAACGGTTTTGTTTTGGCAAAAAGATACTCAGAGCTGGTTACTTGGATGACTATGGAAACGGACTACTTCCAGTATGTCTGAAAATGCCACAGTGTCAGATACATGGGGACATGACAAAGGTACCTCCAAATGAACTCAATACAACAAATTCACCATGGCCATTCACCGCCTGGGGCATGGATGTTATTAGACCGATCAAGCCTTCCGCCTCCACCGGACACCGATTTATTCTTGTCGCCATTGATTACTTTACTAAATGGGTTGAAGCAGCCTCCTACAAAGCAGTTACTAAGAACTTTTGTCCGCGACCACATTGTTTGTTGGTTCGGAGTTCTAGAGTCAATCATCACCGACAATGGTTCCAATATCAACAGTGACTTAATGAAAACCATGTGTGAAACTTTCAAGATCAAACACAAGAATTCCACAACTTACAAACCTCAGATGAATGGAGCCGTAGAGGACGCAAACAAAAACATCAAGAAGATACTAAGGAAGATGATAGAAAGGCACAAGCAGTGGCATGAGAAGTTATCATTTGCTCTGCTGGGATATCGCACCACGGTCCGCACATCAACAGGGGCAACTCCCTATATAATGGTTTACGGTACAAAGGCTATCATTCCTGCTAAAGTCAAAATTCCATCTCTAAGAATTATACAAGAAGCTGAGCTCAGCGATGCAGAATGGGTAAGGAGTCGTTATGACAAACTAGCTCTCATAGACGGGAAGAGAATGAATGCAGTCTGTCATGGTCAACTATATCAGAACAGAATGACCAGAACTTTCAACAAGAAAGTCAAGCCGAGACGGTTCACACCAGGGTAGCTGGTGTTAAAGAAAATATTTCTGCATCAAGACCAATCAATTCATATGCAGTCAAGCGCTGCTATGTGTAATCTGCATGCTTTCTCAATGATGTAATTTGAACTACGCCTGACCTGATTCCCGTTTAAGAGGGGATACGTAGGCAGCCTTATGGGTTCGGTCACAATTGAATAAAAATCTATTTTTCCCCTTCAATTGGAAACTGGGGAAGAATTTTGAGGAGGACCCTCAAAATTCTGAAGCAAGAAACACTCCACAAGCATTCAACCAGCCAACTGGGGAAAAATTTTGAGGAGGACCCTCAAAATTCTGAAGCAAGTTCAGCCAATCGCTGCAGGAGCAGCAGCCAGAGACATCCATCTAGCAAACTGGGGTAGAATTTTGTGGAGGACCCTCAATATTCCACAGCAGGAGAAGTTGCAATGTCTCGAACCGTGTCACATCGTCGGTTCATCTAAAAATATTTATATTATACTTTTACAAAATCATGCATATTTATTTTTTGAAACAACTTGTTTAGAAAACGCTACCCCAATGATACAGACAACATCATCATGATCAAGCAAACGAGCCAAGTAGAGTCAGCAGGAATGCGAACTAACCTTCCCCCTTTACAAAACTCACGACTTTCTTTTGGATGCAGGCACAAATATTGCAAAAGCTCCAAAACATATTATCCGCTCAAGGGACAAACATCGTTCCTCTAACCCGTGGCACATGCCAACATTTATTATCAGCACAAATGATGCTTCATTATCACAATGCTCTACCGCAATTTAGCACCAGCTAAGAATTTCTGTTGTCATTCCTTTAAATCTTGCATAAGGCTACATTTATGACTTCCGAGGTTAAACGCTACCTCCATCTGCATTCGCATATTGCATAAGTCTACCTTTTTGCCTTCCAAGACTAAACGATGTCTCCATCTGCATTCGCATATTGCATAAGGCTACCTTTCTGCCTTCCAAGACTAAACGTTGTCTCCGTCTGCATTCGCATATTGCATATGGCTACCTTTCTGCCTTCCGAGACTAAACGTTGTCTCCATATGCATTCACATATTGCATAAGGCTACCTTTCTGCCTTCCGATACTAAACGTTGTCTCCATTTGCATTCACATCTTGCATAAGGCTACCTTTCTGCCTTCCGAGACTAAACGCTGTCTCCATCTGCATTTGCATCTTGCACAAGGCTACCTTTCTGCTTTCTGAGGTTAAACGCTACCTCCATCTGCATTCTTATCTTGCACAAGGCTACCTTTCTGCCTTCCGAGGTTAAACGCTACCTCCATCTGCATTCACATATTGCATAAGGCTACATTTCTGCCTTCCGAGGCTAAACGCTGCCTCCCATTTACTTCTCAAAAGCAACCAATGTTTGTAGCATTATTTACTGCACTTTCCTTTTGGGCAAAGCCTTGCCCCTTTAAATTTGCAAGACTAAGCTCTGGCTTGTCAGCATCATACTATTGCATCTTCATGGGCTGAAATATCGCCAACTTATCCAAAGGCGTCATCGTTTGGAGGCACCATCTTCATGGACCGAGAACACCATGTCATGGCCCGAGGATCTCTTTTATCAGATTGTATATCATTATTCAAAGGCATCATGGTTCGGAGGGACCATCTTCATGGCCCGAGAACATCATTTCATGGCCTATGAATCCTGCATCAAGCAATTCATGGCCGAGGACATCATGGTCTAAATTCGTCATCCTTAACCGTCCAAAGACAGCATTCATGGTCCGACGGGAATTTGCATCATGTTTAGATTACACACAATATATGCTTGTACTTTTCATTTTCAGGTAATCCAGCATGCAACATCCCTCCCTGCAGGAGTGGTCCCGCTCCAGTTCTCCTAACTATCCCACAAGCCGCTTGATCATCCAACCCTGCACTTTGCGTCCGTTCTTGTAAAACTTCATCGGTAGTATTCGCCGGTGGCTCCTGAATTACATACGACCTGATTCCTATAAAACTAAGGATATGTAGGCAGCTCAGAAACCAGGGTGCGTCCTAAATCCATCAAACTATTTCCACTCGGTCAAAATTGGCCATCATATCTTTACCTGACAACTCTTTCATCCTTCCCGGGTAAAGAGGGGCAGTTGTTGATACCCAATTTTTTATCAAAATTATTTTTCAAGCTTACATATTACTGTCAAAATCACTTTTAATATGAGTGGTATTTTTCATAATTTTTCATATTTTTATCAATTCATTTTCCTATTTATTTAGTATTTTGTATTCAATAATTATTTATAAATTATATTATAAATAATTTCAAAATGTTTCCCAGCTCAACATATCATTTTTAATCCTATTAGGATTTATTATTTCACAAACTAGCCAATTTAGCACTATTTAGCTATAATTACGCAAATTTTGCAACTATGGCCTAATTGTGCAGTTATGCTATTTTAATTCTATAATAAGTCATTTTTATATTTTTTTTATTATCTAATTACCTCAAATTTCATTTACTTAGCATTAATTTCATTTTATATCATTATTAGCTATTTTATTAATTATTTACTTTATTTTTATGGGTATTTAAAATGTAGCCACTTTTAATTTCAACCCAATACCCAACCTTCTAGCCCAATTCTCCTGCCCAGCCCAAACCAATATCCTACCCAGCCCAAACCAATATCCTACCCGGCCCAACCCCAAACCAATCTGAGCCGTTGATCAAATTAGATCAACGACCCAGATTTTTGTTACCATAATTAAACCCACCTAACCCCCCTGAACCCCTCTCATTCTCACCGTCTCTCATCTCTCCACTCTCTATCTCTCTAGTCTCTTCTATAGACTTCCTGTCTCTTCAGGTTCCGATAGATCTCTTCATCTTCTTCGGCCATCCCTTCGCCGGAGACCTTGAAACCTTTACCACCCTCCTGCCTCATGTGGTTCCCTCACGCCGATGTTTGCCATCTCTAAGGTCTTCAAGAGACCTGGGTTGAATCCTCCTACCTCCTATACCTATGCTCATCACCCTCCGATTATCTCCGGCTACCTCCGGCTGTTCAAGAAGGGTCTATGACCTTTGTGGGTTAAACCAACGATGTTTGAGGTTCTTCTTATCTATCTGGTTTCTCTTAGAAACCCTAAATGCTTAAAGCTCACCCGATCCTTTAGATCTATGATGACTGGGTGTATCCTGAGTTATTACTATCACACCTCCTTTTTTTATACGCCCCAAAGGGGGTACGGGAGTTTTTGCACTTAAAGTGACATTATTCGAAATGGGAATATTTTATTTTTATTAGAGTCGCCACTTGGAAT